>VUQH01021295.1:29551-45503 GCA_015106775.1 Etroplus canarensis | reverse complement strand
GTTCTGTTTTTTATTTCCTGCCTCTCTTCCACTCTGTGAATACTTGGCTAGTACTTGACTAACTGTGCACTCACATTCTTCTGTGAATCTTGTAAAATGTTTAGTAAAAAGCTTTGGTGGCATGTGTCTTTGTAAATCCAAAACATTAAATTATAAAATACATGACAGATATTTTAATTAATGAATACATAATCTGAAGTTTGAGAGAATTAAAGGGGGGAAAAATATGTTTTGAGATTTTCTCAGCTTCATGAAGTGCCATATGTTTCAGGGGACCATTCAAAAATCACCGTGAAGACAAAGAATGTCTTCATTGAGTGCACGGCGACAGACCTGACCAAGGTACAGCTGAGAGGATAAAATATAAATCTGCCGCTTACCTCCTTTGTAAAGAGAAACTGACTTAAATGTAATCATGTTCCCCCCCAGGCAAAGATTGTGTTGGACATGATGGTGACTATGTTCAGCGAGTATTGTGCTCAGCCTTTCACGTGAGTGTCACTTCTTTTTGCAGACAGACAGTAACTGGCATGCCATGTCAGCATAAGAAGATAAAGGAAAAGGCAAAACAGATGTACGCTATATGGACGAAAGTATTGGGCCACCTACACATTACACCTACCTTAGCTTTTGTGACATTCTACATCCGTAGTCATTAATATGGAGTTGGTTCCCTTTTGTGGCTATAACAGCTTCCACTCTTCTGCAAAGGCTTTCTACAAGATTTTGGAGGGCGTTTCTGGGAATTTTTTCCCATTCATCCTGAAGAGCCATTGTGAGGTCAGACACTGACGTTGTGTGAGAGGGGCTAGCTCGCAATTTCTGTTTTAGTTCATCCCAAAGGTGTTCGGCAGGGTTGAGGTCAGGGCTCTGTGTGGGATAGTAAAGTTCTTTCACACCAAACTGGTCCACCCATGTCTTTATGGCTTTTCTTTGTCCACTGGGACAAAGTCAAGCTGGAACGGAAAAGGTACTTCCCCAGACTGCGCCCACAAAGCTGGAAACAATGAATTGTTCAAAATGTCTTGGTAAGCTGAAGAATCAAGCCAACCCCAGAAAAACAACCCCACAGCATTATCCCTCCTCCACCAAACTTTACAGTTGGCACAGTGAGTCAGGCAGGTAATGTTCTCCTGGCATTCACCAAACTCAGATTTGTCCATCACATTTGCAGTTAGGGAAGTATGAGCACACCAAAGAACATGTTTCCACTGCTCCACACAGCGCAGTTTTTGTGCTGATGTTAATGCCAGAGGGCGTTTGGATCTCTGCATGTATTGATTTAGCAGAGTGTTGTTGGATTTTACACACTATGCACCTCAGCACTAAGCAACCCCACCCACCACTTGGCAGCTGAGTTGTTTGGTTCCTAAACTATTCCACTTTGGTTGACAGTATAATATCTAGGAGGAGAGAAATTTTACCAAATAAATTTTTGCAACAGTGGCATCCTATTACAGTACCATGCTGGAAGTCAGTGAGGGCTACAGATTGACCCATTCTTTCACAAATATTTGTGAAGGCAGACTGAATTTCTAGGATTTTATACACCTGTGGCAACGGAACTGAATGAAACACCTGAATTCAGTGGATAAGAAGTGTGGCCCGATACTTTTGTCCATATACTCTATTGCTTATTTAGGCTCAAAGATGATTATGTTGCTGACTGTGTTGTATAGAGGTGTAATTCAGCATAGATTCCCAATTTCACCACATTCTGAAAAATAATATCACAGCAGCTGTTGTCCATCAGCTGCCAGCTTTATCTACGGAAAATCATTTAAAGCCATTCTTCTGTTTTCCTTCCTGCCTGTGTTGCTAAAGTTGACCCTCCTTTGAGGTAAATGATTGTGTTTTGGTCTCTCTCTTGGTCCTTCAGGGTGGAAGAGACAGAAGTGGTGTACCCAGATGGCAAGACCTTCATATACCCGGTACTGTATCCTCTACAATCCTGAACATGTGACATTAAGTTCTTTGAATATCTCCTAATTCTGCTCTGTTGTTTCCGGGGTTATGCTTCAGGAGCTGGCTTACAGGAAGGAGAAGCTGTCTAGTGAGTTCATCAACAAGAAAGTTGGCATCAAGTAAGTCATCTGGACTGGCTTAACGTAATTATCAAAGTACAAGATTAATATAAAATAAATATACAAGATGCTTTCCATTTTGCCATTTCACAGTTTAAATTGGTGTGCAGCTATGCCCATGAGTTTTGGGACAATTTTCTCTCATTACACCACCACAGTGGAATTTAAATCATACAGTCAAAATGTGTCAAACTGCAGACTTTCATCTTTAATTCAGGGGGTTTGACTAAAGAACTGCATTAACTGTTTAGGAATTGCATCCACTTTTATACATATTTTCCCATTTTCAGAAGCTCGAAAGTAATGAGGTAGACTAAAAATATATATATATATATAAAAACTTTGAATATAAAGATTGTTTTTAATATTTGGATGAAAGTTGTTTGTAGTCAGTGACTGCCCAAAGTGTAGAATCCATGAATGTCAGCAAATGCTGTTTCCTCCCTTGAGATGCTCTGCCAGGCCTTTACTGCAGTTTTTGCTTGTTCGTGAGTTTTAATTACTTTAACACAGGTAGGTTGTTTGACCCATAATTTCTTAGTTTATTTATATTTTATGTTAATGATCTAAAATCAGGAGTAACTAAAGCTTTAATATAAATGTAGTGGAGTACATTCAGATTGGGGTCAGGAAGGGCATCTGGCGTAAAACCTCTCCCAAATTACCAGTGCGGATTAATCTGTGATGAACTCTTGGGGGGGAATACAAGGCAGCAGCCGAAGGTTCATTAGCAAGTCTAAAATATCACGACAGATTCCACCATCATCATTTAAAATGAATATTAAATGGAGAAGTCCTGTGAAAAACTAAGCACACCTGATGATTCAGACCAGAATATTACCAACACTTCTGCTTTTATAGAGGTGGTCACACTTGCTTATGATCAGTTTATCAAATGCATTTGATTGGCAGTGCCTGGCTGCTTCTTATCCTTTTAATTCCAGTAAGCAGTGAGGGTGTATTTAGTTTACAAATAGCTTCTGCATTTTGGCTTAATGACACAGTCTGTTGTTCATCTGCGGTTGTATTTACTTAATTTTAAGACCTGTTAAAGACCAGATGATTTTACGGAAAACCTAAACAACAATTTAAGTTGGCAGGGGTTGCATATGTTCTCATTAACCAGTTGTAGGAGTTAATCTGAAGTGTGTATGCACAGTCTGATTGTGAGTTGGAGCACAAGCTGATTTTAGTTTCCAAATCTTCGTTCCATCTGTATGGCTTGCAGTGTTGTCCTCTCTGACAAGGATGTGAACGTGTTTTTTATTCAGGTTAAATTCAACTTGACTTTGAAAGTAAATATATTGGGTTATAATAAGATCACGGTCTGAAGATTAATGATGAGTATTCTTTTGCAGTTTTTCCTCCCTGTCAGCGTATGAATCCCTCTAAAGTGGTGTTTTTATACCATGTGTGTCCATTGAGATGTATCTCCAGTCACTTTTTAGTTTCCAAAGAAATGGTTTCATTCCCTTCAGTGTTTGCCTTTGAAATGATGTACTTGCACTCTGAATCAGTTTTTTCTTACTAAAGCAATTACCCGCCTGACCGTCTGTAATATGAAAAACAACACTTTTTTTTCTCTTCTCCTGACAGTGAGTCAACAGAGAAAATTGCTCAGCTGCTGACCAGGATGTGCCTGTTGTCTAAGGCTACCGGTGTCGGCAATGAAATTGAGGTTGAGATCCCACCCACTCGCTCGGACGTCATCCATGCCTGCGATATCATGGAAGACGCCGCCATCGCCTACGGTTTCAACAACATCACCCGTACCACCCCGCGTACCTACACAGTAGCCAACCAGGTAGCTGACTTTGTTTGTTTTGTATGCATGGTACAGTTCTCTGACCAAATACCATTATGTTCCCAATCAAATGTGTGTATTCCTTCGTTTGTTCACAGTTCCCACTTAATAAACTGACAGAGCTGCTGAGGCAGGACCTGGCAGCCGCTGGATTCACAGAGGCCCTCAACTTTGCCCTGGTAAGAAAAAAAAAACCACACGCACACAAATCACAAATGCATACACATTTTTTTGTCTCGCTTTAAAACATAGTTAAAGTGTCCTCTTCTTCCTGTAGTGTTCTCAAGAAGATATAGCAGACAAGCTTGGGAAGAAGATCTCAGAGACAGGAGCAGTTCATATTTCCAACCCAAAAACCGCTGAGTTCCAGGTAATATACAACACAACAGAGAGCCGACAAGAAAACCGGTTTATGCTTCCTAACTGGAGAGTTTGGACTGGTTTTTTTTCCCTTTTCCACATTTTTATCCTTTAAGTAACAATCTCCTACACTTCAGTCCTGAGGGGTATACTATGAAGCAAGTTCAGCTAGCCAGGTTTTACTTTTGCTTGACAAAACCTAAAACCCCAGTGAGAGACTACCAACTACCACAACAACAATGATGGATATCAGTGCACCGCCTTCTGAATTCAGAAGCATTATCAGAGGAACGGGTAACCTCCATGTATATGCCTCCTCACTGACCCACTTCTAAAACCGACCCCACTAGAGGACGTTGGGCTCTCTTGCCACCCTCATGGAGGTTGGAAACATGCACAGCAGTGGACTGCTTTTTAGGGCTCTTGCAATGCTCCTTCTGTTCATCCTGGCGCAAAGGAATAGATGCCAGTCCTCATATGGCCCTGTCCAGCTCTCCTTATGTAACTGCCTGTCTGCTGGTTTCTCCTCCACACTGTTGAGATTGTGCTGGGAAAACCTTTTTGTAATGGGATGTATGGGTGAGCCATCCTGGATGTGCTGGATTACCTGTGCAACCTGAATGGGCTGCGTGCACTGTCACTTGCGACCAGTAGTGACAAGGATGCCAGTAAAAAGCAGAACTAGAGAAAAATCAGTCAGTAGAGGTAAGGAGAGAGCAGTGGTCTATAGCTATGATTGGTTGCCTCTCTAGTGCATTTCTTGTCACTTACATTTTCACCAGAGCAGGTGAAATGGCTTTAATGGTTTATGCTTCCTAACTGGACAGATGAGTATCGCTGAAGTTTAACTGACTTTGTGTGATTCTGTGGCAATCGAGTGCTCCCTTCATTTTTTGGAGCAGTGTATTTTTGATGAACACTAGTGCTGCACTAACATACACTCCTCACAATGTCCAGAGCTGCTAATTAAGCAAATAATAAAATTTCAAATTGAACCTACCTTGTAGTCAAATTAGTTTTCCCGTCTTAAGTATTAGTTCTGGAACTCTCTAAAAAATGAAGATGTTTAACACAGGGCACTCAGTTGTATCGTAATTTTTCCATAAGGGGGCACCCTCTTCCTCTCTAAGGAACTGCAGCCACATTTCCAGCTCGACCTCTGCTTTTCTCCACCAGGTGGCGCGCACCACCTTGCTGCCAGGCCTGCTGAAAACCATAGCTGCCAACAGGAAGATGCCCCTTCCCCTCAAACTGTTTGAGATATCAGACGTGGTGCTAAAGGATGAGACCAAAGGTGGGCATGTGCATGCATGATGTGGTGGAAACATTTTTATTTTCTGTACTGCAGCACACTTTCAAAGCCCTGTTGTGTCACTAATGTGGTTGGACAGATGTAGGCAACAATTGGGGGAACTTTATTTTGGCAGTGGAACTGCAGAATAGTACCCATTTTGACATGTTGGTAAAACAAAGCATTAAATACTATATACATTTGTGAGGAATCATGATTAGTTTTAACTTGAAGAACTAATAATAGAAAACCAACATAGTTTTAATAAATGTGAAGGAATCATTTTGAACATATCAGAAGATTGGTAGCATTCTGAATAATGTCTAATGATTGTACTGCCTTCACTGTTCGCAATGTTCCTCGCACTCTCTTCCTCTCCTCCCACCCACCAGATGTCGGGGCGAGAAACAGCCGGCGTTTCTGTGCCGTTTACTACAACAAGAGTCCAGGTTTCGAGGTGATCCATGGCCTGCTGGACCGAACAATGCAGCTGCTGGAGGTGAAGTCGACCTGTGGAGACGGCTACCACATCCAGGCTGCAGACGGTATGAACCCTGAGGTGTAAGAGGGGAGGGAAATGACACCGAGGTCACCCAGGAATGTGTGTCCTGGTGTGGGTAAAATACCTTAAGACTGGATTTATACAGGGTAGAGAAAATCCCAGCAGCAGATTTTAAACCACGTGATCCGATGTTTATGTACAAGCTGGTGAACAAATGTCATTTGAAGTTATAAGGTAGGTTTTGTTGAGCTTATGTAAATCCGCTCCATGACAGTTGGCAGCAGTTGCATTGTTATGCCTCTGCCATGGAGGCATTATGTCCATCCATCCATCCATCCAGTACAAATCTTATTACCACTGCAGAAGCTGACTTTCAGTTCACTTCAGTTTTATTTATATAGCTCAAATTCACAACAAAATTCACCTCAAGGTGCTTCAGACCCCAATAATAAGATGATTCCCTATGAGCAGCACTTCACAACTGTGGGAAGGAAGAACTCCCTTTTAATAGGAAGAGACCTTCGGTAGTACCAGGCTCTGGGAGGGGCAGACATCCACCTCAACCATTTGGGGTGAGGGAAAAGAGAAGAGAGAAAGGAAAGCAAAGATGCAAATGTTCCCTCACTTTAACCTCTTCGTTTAGTTCCTGTGTTCATTTTCACTGAGCTGATTTAGAAGTTCTCACATCCATTCTACTCAAGTTTGCTGGGTCTTTACCAAACTTTGTGCGGTTATACTGTATAGTGGGTGGAAGATCTGATAACATTTATGAGATTGCTGGGTCAAAGGGCAAGGAAACACAGAGTTGGATTCAAAGCAGGGGCATACTGGCTGAGTTCTAGGCATTTCATTGTATTTGCTGTCAGGGCATCATGTCCCTGCTTTATTGAGAGGGCAGTGACTTACACAGGATATACAAGCTCTTTGGTATCCTTATACAAGGGGGTGGCGCAGTGATGCAGTGGTTGGCACTGTCGCTCACAACAAAGTGGTTTTGGGTTCAAATTATAGTCTCAATAAAAGATGGATGCAGCTACTGCAACGTCACCTACTGGTTTTCATAAACTCTGCTGGTACAATGCACCTAGATTTATAAACTACTAGAATTTCATTCACCAAAACTGAACCTCAGACTTCTCTGGGATGGGCTGTACAACACAGTTAGCCATATTATTAGTCAGATAATACATAAAAGATGCTCCAAAAGGCACCAAAATCTCACAAATTTAAGAGGTCCAGTTTAATGGCTCAGTATGAATGAGGCCTGGCAGACACTTATTTGTTCTAGCTGCTCGTATTGGGACACCTGTCGGTCAACTCATCCAGTATCCAGTTGGATGAGTTATAAAGAACCCCACTCAGTTGTTTTAAAAGGGGAAATGATCCATAGAGCCCAAACGTGTTTTTTGAACCAGGCTGTAAACATGCTTTTCAGTGCTGTGAAACTGGACATTTTAATATAGAAGTCTATGGCGATTGACCGTCTTTTAAGTCCATCGGCCGGTTGGGTTCTTTCTGTGTGGAGTTTGCATGTTCTCCCTGTGCCTTCACAGGTTCTCTCCAGGTACTCCAGCTTCCTCCCACAGTCCAAAGACGTGTACTAGGTTAACTGGTGATTTTAAGTTGGCTGTAGGTGTGAGTGAGAGTGATTGTCTGTCTGTACTTCACCCTGTGATGGACTAGCGACCTGTCCAGGGTGTATCCTGTCTCTCACCATATGTAAGAAAGGCAGTTAAGAAAGCTGATCGAAGATATACAGGAGAAAATAATCTAATATTAACATTGATAACCAAGATACAACAGAGTAGTTTCTTTTAGCTCCATTGTTTTGTAACAGCAGAAATTATTTTTGCTTAATTGTTTAATTTTAAGTGACCAGTCTAGGTTGCTCACTCAGATCTGTTTAAATCAAAAAACACATCAGCACAACATTACAACCACACCAAATGCACACAGTTATAACTCCTAATGCATCATAGAAAAGAATCAGTGTAACATGAAACAAGTGCACTCATCCTTTCTCTTCTTCTTATCCTCTGGCTGCTCTCATCTGTTGCTGCGATATTGTCTTTTTATGAGTACACCATACAGACACTCAGAGAGCACTTCATGTAGCCACACTTGATAGTTTGAATGCCTTCATGCACTCAAAATAACAATTACAAGTATGACTATAGTGGCCCTAAGCTGACCTTTGGACATTGGACTTATCATTGACAACAAGTTTGCTACATTTATAGGCATGCTGAGTGTCAGGTTGTTGATAGCACCTCACCTCTTACTGCTGCCATCAGAAGCTCCTAAACACTTGGTATTTATATTCTGGTGGTGGTGCCAAACAAAGAACTACTTTTCTGGGGAAGGCCCAGCGTGACTGTGCCCCAGTGCACAAAGCAAGGTCCATAAAGGCATGGTTAGATGAGTTTGGTGTGGGTGAATTTGACTGGCTCACACAGATTACTGAGCCATCAACCATCGAACACCTCAGGGATAAACTAGAACAGAGATTGTGAACCAGGCCCTCTCAACCATCATCAGTGTTCGACCTCACAGATGCTCTTCTGGATGAGTGGTCCGAAATTCCCACAGGCACACTCCAACTTCTTGTGGAAAGCCTTCCCAGAAGAGGGGAAGCCGTTATATCCCCTGCAAAGAAGGGGGACCAACTTCATATTAATGCCTATGGATGTAGAATGGTCTGGTATAAAAGCCTAGGTAGGCGTAATCAGAGGGTTTTTTTTAGTTTTGTATTTTCTAATTAGTTTATATTTTTATTTCATTTTGAGGTTTTGTTTTGAATTCAGTTTAGTTTCAGTTGGTTTCCAAAGCGGGTTTGCTAGTTTTAGTTTAGTTTTTATTAGTTTCAGTGTTAGTTTTAGTTTTCTTAATTATTATAATATGGGTGGTATTTGTCAGGGGAAGATTTAAGATGTTTAGATCAGAAATTACAATGAAAACACAAATCTTTGTGAAGGCAGATGAGTCACAATCGTGTAGAAACTCCGAGTCTCAATAAACAGAAGCACCAAAGCCTCATCAGACAGACTGACTGACCAAATTTAATCCAACTGACAAAGACTAGAACTAATGACATTTCCTGTATAGTTTTATTTTATTTTAGTTTCCTAAGCCCACAATGTTGTTGTAGTTGGTTTTGATTTTTCCCAAAAGTCTAGGTTTTATTTTTATTTCAGTTCACTAAAATAATTTTTCTCCTGTAGTTTTAAGTTCAGTTTTAGTTAACTATCATAACCTTGGGTATGATGTGTAGGTGGCCCAATACTTTGGTCCGTTTAGTGTATATGTGGAGCAGTGCTACAACAGATTCAGCTGTCACAATAGACCAACAGTAACCTTTTAATGATATTTTTATATTTAGAAAAAAAGACCTTTTTACTCATTATTTATTTCGTGTACAGATTTTTTTTTTTTTACGTGATTCTTAAGTTTGAGACAGGGCTGCTTCACAGATATAAAATTAGAAAGTTTCAAAAAACAAATTAAAAAACAGTAAAATGTCAAATATTCGTGTGCTAACAATTAAGGTCACCTAGCTCATTTGGCTTTCCCTCACTGGTAAAGTGGGAAATCAACTCCTCGGTGTCTCTCTCGCTCAGTGTGTGAAGATTCACTTTTCCATCAGTGCCTCAGTTCACATCATTGTGGCCAAAAACACTCAAACTCTCCAGGAATGACTCTCTGTGTAGGATATCTTTAGTGATATTTACTTTAACGCATGTAACCCATCCTAATGTGGAGCATGCAGACCTGGCTCAAAGCCACAACGCTGCCAATACCTCAGCCTGCATCTGCGCTTGCCACCACCCTCCCACACATTGTCGTTGGTGTTGCCCAGTGTCTCGCTATCATTTTTAGCATCAGCTAATAGAATAAAAAAGATTCAGATGTTGTTTTACTTTCCTTTATTCCAACTTTTTCCTACCTACAAATTCAGCAATCACATCTACTCATCTTAATAAATCAGTGTAGCGCTTTTCTTCATTCATCTGAAACCACACAGCACTGATGAAAGCAGTTCCTGTCAGCTCTTTGCTTGATTAGAAATGAAAGGCATATTATCAGCATTAGTGTTTCATGGGTCGTGGGCCAAGAACGCCACTTCAATGTGTCTCTAATGATGAAATGCATCTAAGTAAGAGCGCACATTTTCAAAGGGCTTCTCTCTTATGTCATTGTGAATGAGATGAATGAAGTTAGTCATACTGCGTGAGCACTCGCAGTATGTCCAGGATTGTGTTGGACTTTATTCTGAAAGGCTCTTTTACTCGCTGAGAGCCTCAAAGCGGTAAACTATAGAATGCAAGTTAATTTTCTTTTTCACAGACCGATGATATAAACACGCGGTGACATGTGACTGGCATGGTCGTATTTGCTGTTAAGCTGTGTTTAAATGGCAGGTATGACTCAGTTCCTGGAGCAATCGATCCGGTCCTGTGAGATTGCTAATCAGAAAGGTTCGACTTCGGGCCAGTCTGTATGCATATAGGCTGCCATTTTTCCCAGAAGGACTCTCATCCATCATTTGAGTTTTAGATTCCTCACTTGCTTCCCTTTCCGTTATTTCCATCCCGTCTACCTCTCTACCCGCCTCTTTTTTTCCCCCTCCTCTCCCCTGGGCTTGCATGCTCCAAGGTCACGCTGCAGGATATCTGGCCCATTCAGACTGCAAATCAATGGGCTCAAGTATCGGAGAATGAGAGATGAGTGCAGAGAGAGGAGCTGGAGCGGAGACGTAGGGCGGATAAGACTACAGGGTGCAGATAAAAATGAGGAGGGGGTGGTGGTGAAGGGGAAGCAACAGAAGAAAGGGGGGAAGGTATGAGAGTGAAAGTCTGCAGTGTGGGAGAGAGCATGGGAGTCACGTCACCCACTGCAGTGCCGAGTAGTGAGACAGACTGGCACATACAGCACCCACCCACGGGTGCTTAGACTGGCCATCTGACAGGCGCAAAGTAACACACACACTTCAATCGGCTCCTGAATTGGACATCCTCACAGTTCGCTCTAATGCACAGCGCGCTGTAACACACGCTCCTACTCAGTCTACCTTCTCTGTTTTTTCCAGGCTTTATGCACCATTAGCCACACACATGTCAGCGTGTCCTTAACCCCATTACAAGGCCGTGACCCAGTCTAAGAGCATACCTGACGCAGACACATGTCCTCAGGATGTGTCCATCAGCAGGGTGGTGCAGCTCTACAGCTCATCGCTCACCGGGAATACATGTCAGCCGTGTTTCCGCCACTCAGCATAGAAAAAGACATGACGTGATGAGTCAGGGGACCAGAAGCCGAGCAGAAAACACTTAAATGACAGATGCCCACGTTTCACTTAACAGCTGTGTCCAGTGCAAGGTCCTGGCCCATTTGTTCGCATTATGTCACATATATTTATTAAGTTTCTCACCTAGAGCGTTCAGTGTATGCTTTTAAAGGTTTGCACTGATGTTCAGTGACTGAGGCTGCAGTTTGACGACTCTTGTAGGATAATTTCAGGGATAACTCAGGCTGTTTTCAATACAAGTCTTTTGGCAGGGGTTGTGTCAGGAAGGGCAGGCAGCGTAAAAATCTGTGCCAAGCAACATATGCTGATTCATTTGCTGCGGTGACCCTTTGGGGAGAAACAGACAGGAGCTGAAAGTACCTGTGCTTTGAGAAAAAAAAAAAGGAAGAATTCTCATTATTACCCAAGCTGTCCTATATTGGGGTGGTGGATAAAATCCAAAAAACATAGTAGCATGATTTTTTACATTTTAGATCCAGAATTTCACAAATGTAACAAAACCGGTTACATTTATTAATGTAACTCTAACATTGTAGCTAAAATTTATATGCGCTTCACTGTGAATTAAAATCTTTTAACACATGTAGCTACTTAGCAGCCAATCAGTGATTTTTAATTTGACATTATAAGGTTTAAATACAGACTTTTTTTTTTATAGTAAAAAATGGCTGTTTTGATAGTGGAGTTTACTGACCCCTGACAGCCATCTGTGTCTATTTTCACATACTGAGGTTGCTGAAAGGGCTTTTGTTGTACAAGTTGCACTGTTAAAAATACCTGTAATAGTACAGCAGTCCACACGTTTGCATTCAGTTCAGTTGGACTAGACTGTAATACAAACAGTTCAGTTTGTCGGTACTGGCAGGTTTTAATGACAGTGTCGGCCTCACTGGAGTGAGGGGAACAGGCTGAGAAGATAAAACGTGATTCGACCAAGTTTTCCTTTGGAGATGTAACTTGCAGTGGAAAAAGGGTGATTAATTGCAACGTACTGCAATACTCAGCGTATCGAAAAATATTTTAAATCTAAATAATGGTGTATCGTTAGTAAAGTATCGCAGTAATATCATATCATGGGGTCTCTGGGGATTCCAGGCTCTTCTGTCAGTAACATTCTGCATGTTTGCGAAGAATCATGGCTTTGTCCTCTGTGCCAATAAAAACATTTCTCTAAGTGGAAGTGCTGTACACAACCGCCTTACAAGTGAAAGGTCCCTGGTTCGATTCCAAGTGGGGACACAAGCCCCTCTTACTACGGAGGGCTGTGTCAGAAGGGGCATCCGGTGTAAATCCTCTGCCAAATTACCGATGTAGATTCATCCGCTGTGGCGACCCCTTGGGGAGAATACAGGGGAGCAGCAGAAGGAAGATTTTAAGCCACGGAGCCCAGTATTCTGATTATATTTGGTTTAAAACCTCAATAACAATATAAATACTTTCCATGGACACATGTGGATTGAAATGTTAAACTGTTATGGACTGGTGGAATGCTGTAGTGGCATCCGGTGTAAATCTTCGGCCAAATTACCGACGCAGGTTGAACCACTGTGGTGACTCCTTGGGGAAAATAGAAGGGAGCAGCTGGAGATACATTATAGAATGGTGAGATAAATGTCAGCAAAATAAAATCATACAATTTCAGATTTTCAGCCTGATTACATTCTGGCTCTGTGTGTGTGTGTGTGTGTGTGTGTGTGTGTGTGTGTGTTTGTGTGTGTGTGTGTGTTTAATGCATACCCACTTCTGCCCTTTCCAAAAATGGCAGCTTCTGAGCTGAACCACTCCTCTATGGGGTTTGTTTTTGATTAAAGCAGACCTATTGTACTTTTCTTTGGTTTCTGTCACATTACCACAGTTACAGTGGTGACTGTTCATATTAAACATGGCCATAGTTTCAAATGATGTTAGTGTGTTTATAGATAAACCATTTGAGCTTCAGAATCCTGAACATTCAGTTTCTTTTTTCTCTTAGCTGTGTATGATATCAGAACGAGTGTGTGTGTGTGTGTATATACACACAGCCCTGGCTGTGAGCACAGATACCCCACCCATGTGCTGTTAAAATCACAGGATTTTTCTGGCGTGGCCCTCTTCAAAAGCCAAAAAAAGATAAATCTCTACACTTATTTTTTTAAATCAATATTTACAATAAAGCAGTGATCCAAGTTAAATGTGAGGATGATGTCATCTATTCTTCTTCTTCTTCTTCTTTCAGCTGCTCCCGTTAGGGATCGCTACAGCAGATTACGAATCCGCATATTTGATTTGACAAAGCTTTTACGCCGGATGCCCTTCCTGACGCAACCCTCACCATTTACCCAGGCTTGGGACCGGCACTAGGACTACACTGGCTTGTGGGTCCCTGTGGCTGGAGATTGTGAGCCATTCCTAACTATGTTACATACACACTTAGAAAGGCCAGAACAACATTTGAGTCAAATTTTTGAAATATATTGATGTACTTAAACCCTTTTTCAGGCTTTAATTGATTATCTCAAAATTTGTCTTGCTGTTATACATGTATAAATATGGATCTGATGCTTTTATAGACCTTTCAGATATTTAATTAAGTTCTTTAACGGCTATGAAAAGAAGATACTTGAGATAAAAAACATTTTCTGCTGTCTTTTATGTGATTGTGCTCTTGTTTTCTTTTTTTTAATCTCTTTGACAGCAGGTTGTGCTTGTGCTCATCTATCAAACCCCAAACACCCCCCAGGATGTGGCAGGTTCAGCTCAGCTTTGATTAAAAAGAATAGTACAACCAGTTCAATTTCTCAGTTTCAAGAAGCCCGACTAGAAACGTACCAAAGATTGCAGCACAGACTGACATAATGAATAATTTACCATAACTGATCATTTGATTGATCTGATTGGCTAGTTTCATGTCTTGGGCAGAGAACGAGCAGAAGTGGAATAAATGTGGAAAAGAAACATGTATGTGTGTCAGACTGTGAACCAGACAAATAGAGACAAAATCAGGGCACATGTAAATTTGCTAATGACTCAGTGTGGTTGACTAGTTTGGTTAGCCTTCCAACAACTAAAGATGTCTCTGGTATATTTTTGTTTTATTTTAGTTAGTCTTGTGAGCGCACAGTATCATTTTAGTTAGTTTAATTTTTTATCAGAAGTCTAGTTTTCATTTTATTTTTTTTTAATGAAAATGTTGTTTCCCACTTGGTTTTAGTTTTAGTTCATTATAATATCCTTGCGCTTTGCTGCTGCAAGTACCTCCATCTGGTCGACTGCCTGCCTTTATTTTTGGTCTTTAATTCCTTAAACAGTGTTTCTTTTGTGGAAATGCCGGGGATTCTTCCTTGTTTTGACTGATGTCACAGATTGGTTAGAAAACGCGAAGCAGAGTTTATTTGTATAATGAGCTGATGTGAGTTGGGCTTTGATGAGATGAGGAGTGGATTCTTTGCTTTCTGGTGAATGAAGTGAATTAAATGGATTTAGACTGAGCTGTTTTCCGTAACGAGTTTAATATATGATGCTTTAATTTGAATCGCTTGTGTGCCAAGTTATTTATCTGCGACACTGTGCTTTTTGTAATTTGTGCTTGAAAGCTACCAGAGGTCATGTGACTTAGTTAAGGCATGAGTCTTCTGTGGGGTTTGATTGTGAACTAACGATTTAAAGGAGCAGTGTGTGATATTGAGCACCACCTAGTGGAGAGAAAGCAGAATGCAGCCAAGTCTTGCCAAGTCTTTCTCGTGTTGCAGAATACAGCGGATGTACAGGTGCTTCAACAAACTATTAGTTTTAGCGAGTGCACACTTGTGCAAACAGCTTATTGTACGTTCTTTATGTTTCATATTTCCCCCATAACAGATTTGCTTCTTAATTGAATTTTACAGGTTATAGGGCACATTAATATGGGAATCAATTTTGAAATGATTTATTGCGGTCTCATTTGTTCATTTTTTTGCATCAGTAAAACCTGGTGGTTTAACAGGGCTGTTTTAGCGTTCCATGTCCCCTGTATACAGAACCCTCCACTTTTGAGGTGGAATTACAGAAAATGTAAAAATGTGCAAACTTGCGTAAACTTGCTCGCTCTTCTCCTGCTTGTTCTTCTGTCCTGCTTCTTCCTTGTTTTTATAGTAGGTTACGTTTTCCATCAACAGGAAGTGACATCATGGACACACACGTGGCCGCGACAGCAGAGAGAACCTGTCTATCAGTATTTTAATTTATTTATTTATTTAAGTGAACAAAACACGACAGCTATTATCTTGAAACAATTTCACACTTTGAAAAGAATAAATGTGTGTGTGTATGTATGTATATCTTACACGCTGCTCCTTTAAATATATAAACAGGTCAAACTGCTGCACCGTTGAGCGCTCCATGGATGTGGATGGCGTGCTTGTGCCTTGCTTCACGCAGCAGCAAATTATTCTTGTGCAGAGCAAGCTACTGAAAGTACTGGCTTTCAGAGCACAAAGGTGCTGTTGTTGTGTTGTTTGTGCAGGACCATTAAGGCGCCAGGTATTGCAGGCACATGTTGAAACACTTTAATTTGGTGTATGGGCTACACTTTTTTTTTTTTTTTTTTTTTTTTTTAAATAAAAAAAAAAAAAATAATTAAAAAAAAGGG
>VUQH01021284.1:14819-27471 GCA_015106775.1 Etroplus canarensis | reverse complement strand
CAGTTAACCTAGCCCTCTTTGCATGTCTTTGGCCTGTGGGAGGAAGCTGGAGCACCCAGAGAGAACCCATACAAACTCCACACAGAAGGGCTTACGCTAGCCAGCTGTTGGATTTGAACCTGGACCCTCTTGCTGTGAGGCAACACTAACCACTGTGCCACCGTGCTGCCGTTGATTTACTAGAACTTGGGCACTGTTATTTAAATAGCGTATTAGTTGCACCTTTTAAATGGCGTAAACACTTGTTTCACCATTTCCCATATTTTGGGGCTGCAACAGCAGCAGAGCCAGGGACATCAGGAAGCTGAAAGAGACAATTAGGAAGGCTGACACTGTTTTGGGCTACTCAGGAGCCCCTGAAGTTACAGTGGATTTGTGCTTATGCATTAAATCCATACCACAGGAAGGTCACAACCACAAACCCTTTTGAAACCGTAACCTGACATGTAACTAGCTAGAAATGCAACTACACATCGCATCAATGCAGCCCATTCAGTGCTATCGTTTCCTCCTGTGCATTTCTAGCCACTACTTCTACTGCTGCCATTTCTTAAATCGACAGGAGGCGGATGGAACAACTCAAAGACAGAAACTCCACTGTCAACAAGTGTTTTGGCAGCGAAAATGCAGAGCAACGAAGGCACCCCACGTGCAAGTATAAATGCTGACGATGGCATCAGCAACTTGTGTAGGATACATCATAAGCTCTACATGCATTCACCGCAGAAGTAAAAATTAAGCTTTATTTTACAGTTACTGTGAGGCAGATGCTGCACAAACTGCTGAAGATAATGGACAACACATCATATCCCCTGCAGCACAAGTTTTTTTTTCAGTAGGAGGCTCCTTCTCCTTCTGTTGTAATAAGGACTGATACAGAAAATATTTCCTGACTACTGCAATTAAAATATACTGTAAGGACAAAAGTTTTGGGCCACACCTCATCTAGGAATTTCATTCAGACCCATTTCCACAAGTGTATAAAAATCAAGCACCTAACAATGCAATCTACCTTTACAAATATTTCTGAAAGAATGTGTCATTCTAAAAAGCTCACTGAATTCCAGTGTGGTATTATAATAGGATGCTAATGTTGCAAAAAGTCAGATGATGAAATTTCTTCCCCCCATAGTCTATGATGAACTGTAAGTGGTATTAGTGCAATGTGGAGGCATTTTGGAACCACAGCAGCTCAACCACAAAATGGCAGACCATGTAAAGTTATAGAGAGCAGTTTGCCAAATGCTGAGGTGCATAGTGTGTCAATGTGGCCAACGCTCTGCTGACTCAGTGACTGCAGAGTTCTAAACCTGCACTGACATTAACATAAGCACGACTGTGCACGAGGAGCGTCATTGCACAGGTTTCCATGACTGAGTAATTGCATGCAAGCCTTATATCAGCAAGTGCCAGATGGACTGGTGTAAAGCATACCACCACTGGACTCTAGAGCAGTGAAAACATCTTCTGATGCATGACAAATAATGCCTCTTGATCTTGGTAGTCCAATGAATGAGTCTGGGTTTGAAAATGCCAGGAAAACACCTGCTTGACTGCACTGTGCCAACTGTAAAGTTTGGTGGAGGAGGGATAATGGTATGAGGATTTTTTTTCGGGGGTAGGCCTGGGCCCCTTAGTTCCAGTGAAGGGAAATCTTAATGCTTCAGCTTGCCAAGACATTTTGGACAATTCTATGCTTCCAACTTTGTGGGAACAGTTTGGGGAAGGCCCTTTTCTGCTCCGGCATGGGGCGGCCCAGTGCACAAAGCAAAAAGCATGGCTGGATGAGTTTAGTGTGTAAACTTGACTGGTCTGCACAGAGCCCTGTCCTCAACCCCATCCAACACCGTTGGTAAGAACTGAACAGAGGTTGGTCTTCTGAATGAATGGGCATAAAGTCCCACAGACACACTCTAAAATCTTATAGAAAGTTTTCCCAGAAGAGTAGAAGCTGTCATAGCTGCAAAGGGGGGACCGACCCTTATTACTGTCTACAGGATTTAGAATGAGATGTCATAAAAACTCCTGTAGGTGTAATGTGTAGGTGGCCCAATACTTTTGCCCATAAGGTGTATACTGAATCCCTTCAGTGGAGGGAGAGGAGAATTCTCCGAGTGAAAATGCAAGAAGCACAAATCTTTTTTTATTGCATAATTAGAGCTGTGTAATTTTTCCTATATTGTAGTGGTTTGTATGCCTATGCTTTTCATCCACCTCATGTCTGTATGAAAACACAGGGCCGCACCATTGTATCTCCTCACAGCAGACCTTCCCATTACAGAAGGGGCTTATATCTCCACTGTAATATAGTGGTTTACACATTCGCCTTGCACAAATGATCACTGGTTCAAACCCAGGTGGAGGCACAAGCCCCTGCGTTGCATCAGGAAGGCATCCGGTGTAAATTCTGTGCTAGATTACTTAAGCACTAAATGTTATGGATTTGAGTCACTAAAATTTGAATACTGAGATCCAATCACTGTCCAAGAAGAATCTAGATACTAAGTGTACTTAATGTGTGTAACACAAAAGCAGCTGATCATTATAAGAAAAAAAAAACGCATCTAGCTGCATAAAACTATGTGCATGTTTGTCCTTCTTCTGATTAAGACCTAGAAAATAAAAGTTATCATGACTTATACCAGTCACCGCACCCAAGCAACTTAAAGAAAGCAGAACAAACATGAAAATCTGCCTAAACCCAACCCACCACTTTTTAAAACTGTATGTCTGATCCAATATCCGCACTTATTGTGTTGTTTAGATTGCCAACAAACAGGACTTCATTAAACACACAGAAGCTCTCTACATGAAGTCCAGAGCCGTCTCTATTTTCTGAGACGACTTAGGTCCTTCAATATCTGCCAGAAGATGCTCAGGATGTTTTAGTAGTCTGTGGTAGCCCGTGCCATCCTCTATGCTGTGATGTGCTGGAGCAACAGACAGTAACAAACTTCAACAGACTCAATAAACTGATCTGCAAGGCCAGTAACGTCATGGGTGTGGAGCTTGACTCTGACATTGGTGTCAGAAAGGAGTATGCTGTTCAAGTTAAGGACAATCCTTCACACCCTCTCCATGATGTGCTGGACCGGCACAGGAGCACGTTCAGCAGCAGACTCAACCCACCACAATGCACCACAGAACACAGGAAACCATAACTACCTGTGGCCATCGAACATGACAAATCCTCTCTTTAACACCTAGACTGTTTATCTTATTGCCATATGTTGTATATAGGGTATACAATACTGCTGTTAACTTTTGAGTGTTTGTAACATATTGCACTTTTTACATAGAGCTTTATATATTTTCTCGTTCCTGTCGTACATATTTATATCTAATGGAGCATCTGTAACATAAGCCCCCCCAGGATTAATAAATGATTCTGATTGATTTATTGATTAAATGCCCCTTACGAAAGTTGCCTTCTTATGGAACCTTAAACACCCAAGTGGTGTGTGGATGTGCTTGAGGATACTTACAGTTGTAGGTGCAGGGGGAGGTGGAGGGGCATAGGATGGTCTCTCTGTTAAGGAAAAAAGTTTAATTAAAAATGAGAATCAATCCAATCTAACTTTCCTCTTTGCCAGAGACTTCTCAAACCTTTTTCCTCTACAGGAAATAAAAAATTAATCAAATTAGCCCACTGCAATTATGTGTTACACATTTGCACTTAGGGTGACCAGATCTCCTCAAACGCTGTTTGTTTTGGATAATGTTGGAAAAATTTTCACATCTGCCTTAAAAATAAAAATACAAGGAACTGTGCAGGTTACCAGATTGGCATCTAGTATTTAAAAGCCAAACATTATTGTTGAATTCAAATTTTCCAACTTTCTCACCAAGTAAAAACAATAAGGATAAAAAGAAGTTGAAGTTTGTTCTTACTGTCTCATGGAACAGTCTACATATGCCTGTATTCTCTTTAATTTCAGCTGCTGTTCTGTCTGGTAACCATCTTTGGGTTTCAGTAGGGATGCATTCATAGATTGGCAATTTTTGTGGTAATTTCCATCATATTTACCAAAATTCACAAAGCCTGTGACTTTTTAGTGACCTGTAACTTTCCCTGATGGCCGTAGCATTAGACAGGCTAATCTTTATCTCACTATAATAAAAAGCCTTTCTAGTTTTCTTTACATGCATTGGGCCAAAGTAGGCAGGATGAAACTCATTTTACCTCGTGGGCCACATACAACCCAATTTCATCTTATGTAGGGTGAATCAGTAAGGCTATTGCCTAATAACTTAAGAAAAACACCTCCAATATGTTCCCTTTGCTTTCTCAGTAAAGAAGTTTAACTACACATTCAATCAAATTTCAACCATGTGTCAGTTTTTCCACATTATGAATAAATGTCGCTGTAGTAAATCAAAGAAACCCATCGGCACAGCTCATTGGGCTTACACCAGGGGTGTCAAAGATATGGCTCACGAGCCAAAATTGGTCCACCAAAAGGGTCTAATCCAGACCAATGCATTGGCTATCATAAAGAAAATGCGAAACCTGATATGCACATGGGTAAAAGGCAATTCTCAGAGTTTGTTGCATTTTCTGTTAGAGTTAGAGTTCACATGAGGAGAATATGACGTGAAGTGACACAGCACGTGAGCCTCAAAATGTGATGTGTCAGTATTCAGTATATGGATGCATTTCAACTTGAAACCAAGGAAGACTGCCCGACAGATTATGTGTAAGTGACTGAAATGACGAGCATTTACCACAACGTACACCACACCTAATCATATACATCAACAGACTGTAGTAATAAACTGGTGCATGTAATTTTTCCAGATTCTGAGATTTCAATGTCATGCGGTTGTAGAAAAACAGCAGTCAAAAGTTTCAGTAACCAGTAAGTGCATGTGAGTGTATGACTGCAGCTTTTGCGGTGATGGAAAAAACTGACAAGATTTGTTCTAGATCCCTTGTATTACTGTGGTTTAATTTACCTAGTTTATTCAATATTTTATTTTGGGTGTTGGGAAGATGGATTAAAGGACTTTAAGAAAATAATAACTTAAGCATATTGTTGCACTTTAGATTAGATTCAACTTTGTCATTACACATGTATAAATACAAGGTAGTGAAATACCGTTTACCATCTAATCAGCAGGTGCAATATATACAGCATGTGCAGTATGTACATGTACACTTTAGTTTATTGTTCTGCAAGAAACATTTAAAAAAACATAAATATGATGGTGTTTGAACACCCAGTCATGCAATGTGTTCACATCTGCTGTTTGAAAAAAAATGAAGGATGGGTGACCTAAAGTACAAAAGCAAGAAGCATTGAGTTACACTCAGTACTTCTTGCTCTTTAAGAATGGATAGCGTATATGAACACTTCTTATGCCTAAGGAAGTACCTTGATCTACACCGATCAGGCACAACATTATGATCACTGACAAGAGATGTGAATAACACTGAATAGCTCTTCCTCGTGGTACCTGTTAGTGGGTGAGATGTACACTGCTCAAAAACTTTAAAGGAACACTTTGAAAGCACATCAGATTTCAAAGGGGAAATATTATGCTGCATATCTATACTGATATAAACTGGGCAATGGATTAAACAAAAGGATGCCAGATTGTTTGATGGAAATGAAAATGATCAACCTACAGAGGGCTGAATTCAAAGACACCCCAAAAATCAAAGTGGAAAAAATAATGCAACAGGCTAGTCCATTTGGCCAAACTTTCATTACAGCAGCTCAAAACGGTACTCGGTAGTTTGTACGGTTCCCATGTGCTTTCATGCATGTCTAACAACGTCGGGGTGTGCTCCTAATGCAATGACAGCTGGTGTCCAGGAGGATCTTCTCCCAGATTTGTACTGAGCACCTGGACAGTCTGAGGTGCAACCTGCTGGGGTCAAATGGACCAAAACAGAGGCATTTTAATGGATTTAGGTCAGATGAGCATGGGGACCCGTCAATGGGAGCAATTCCTTCATCCTCCAGCAACTGCTTGCATACTCCCACCACATGAGGCCGGGCATTGTTGTGCACCAGGAGAAACCCAGGACCCACCGCACCAGCGTAGGGTCTGACAATGGGCCCAAGGATTTCATTCCGATGCCTAATCGAAGTCAGGGCTCTGTTGCCTAGCCAGTAGAGGTCTGTGTGTCTCTGTATGGACAAGCCTCCCCAGATAATAACTGACCCACCACCACACCAGTCATGCTGAATGATGTTACAAGGCGCCAGTGGCGGACCTGCCAATTCTGGTATTCTATGGCAAATGTCAATTAAACTCCACAGTTCCGGGCAATGAGCACAGAGCCCACAGGCCACCCTTGT
Source organism: Etroplus canarensis (assembly GCA_015106775.1). NCBI lineage: Eukaryota > Metazoa > Chordata > Actinopteri > Cichliformes > Cichlidae > Etroplus > Etroplus canarensis. The sequence continues at coordinate 21,163 of VUQH01021284.1, read as the reverse complement.
GAAATCTGTTTGATCAGAGACATTCACACCAGTGGCCTGTTGGAGGTCATTTTGTAGGGCAGTGCTCATCCTGTTCGTCCTTCCACAAAGGCGCAGATACCAGTCCTTTTCATGGGTTAAAGACTTTCTACGGCTCTGTCCAGCTCTCCTAGAGGAGCTGGCTGTTGCCTGGAATGTTCTCCCTACACTTGAGACTGTGCTTAGAGACACAGCAAACCTTCTGGCCATGGCACGCATTGATGTGTCATCCTGGAGGAGTTGGGCTACCTGTGCAACCTCTGTAGGGTCCAGATATCACCTCAAGCTCCCAGTAGTGACACTGACCCTAACCAAAACTACTGGATAAAACAGTCAGAAAAGATAAGGAGGAAAAAAAATGTCAGTAGCCTCTGACTGTAAAACCACTCCCATTTCGGGGGCCTTCTCATTATTGCCCTTCCAGTGCACCTGTTGCTGATTCCATTAACACCATCACACCTGAAACCGACTGAGGATCTCCTCTGCTACTTAACTGACCAGATCAATATCCCAGAAGTTTAACTGACCTGATGCTATAATCAGAACAAAAAGGGTTTAATTTTTTTGAGCAGTGAACACTTTGTCCTCAAAGTTGATGAGTTAGAAGTAAGAAAAATGGGCAAGTGTTAAGATTTGAGCGAGTCTGACAAAGCAAATTGTGATGGCTAGACGACTGGGTCAGAGCATCTTCAAAACTACAGCTCTTGGGGATGTTTCTGGTCTGCAGTGGTCAATATGTATCAATGCCTCCATGGGGCAGGGCTCTTTTGTTAGCAAAAGGAGGACCAACACGAGATTAAGGAAGGGGTCATTATGTTATGCCTGATCAGTGTAAATGTATTACATTTCTTTTGATGAACAATCCTGGGCTCATCCTCAGTCTCATTTATCTTTTCTTTATGGTAGAAAGAGGGAAATATGTGAGTGTCAGCAGACTGCCACATATGAACAGTAAAACTGAACCTGTAAAGTCCCTGCAGGGTAGTGGTTTACACATTCGCCTTACAAGTGGAAGGTCCCCGGGTCTATACCAGGTGGGGGCACTAGTCCATCTCACCAGGGAGGGTTGCGTCAGGAAGGGCATCCAGTGTAAAACCTCTGCCAAATTACCAATAAGGATTAATCTGCTGTTGTGACCCCTTGAGGGCAATTCAAGGGAGCAGCTGAAGGTACATTTTTACTGCTATTTTTAATAGCCAGCCACACAGGAGATATATATATACACACATACACACACACAAGTACACATAGCATGTTGTGTCCCACTTTGGGTTTGTCTGATGAATTTTAACACCATCACTCCATCTAACTGGCTCAAACACTCCCAGGTCCTTACTTGACATTTTTGCAGTGAGGAGGACGAATCAGTCCGTTCCAGTCATTGGATCTGTAATAAAGACATTTTAGAGGACAACAGTGATTAGCCGGGTCGCGGAGGGCCGTACAAAGCACTAAACAAAGAGATGCCGATGGCGACTCAAGACAACAAGGCCGGCTGACTCCGACATTAGCGGATACATCCTTAAAGCAAAAAAGAAATGGCATCTATGCCGGCGTTAGTACGTTCATGGCTGCGTTAAATGTTCTGTGACCATGTCAATGTGGACAGGAGGGCAGAACAACTGTAAAAGAGCTGCAACTGAGCTAGCGAGCTAGCGTTAGGTTAGCGCTACCCAGTCCACCCCAAAAGCCGACCTTAAGCGTGATAAATATTCATGCGCTGAGTTTAACTGCGGCTTACATATCCCTAACGTTATGAAGGTACGCATTCCTGGTCGTGAATAAGCTCATTTAGCTCTAAATAGCCAGCCGGTTGACGGCTAGCTAAGCTAGATAGCTGGTGGCTAATGGAAAACGAGAAGGACACCTATGATGGATTATTAGCATGCAGCGTCAAACCAGAGCCAGCATGTCTAGAGATAATCAAATTCCCTCATGTTCTGCGAGCGTGAACACTACAGTGACGGGCTAAACAAAAAAAACAAACAAACTCACCCTGAAACCTGTTATCCCCGCCACAGTGTACAGGCTGTGGCTTTGACAGGGAAAGGCTAACCACCTAGCTTACACATACAGTCCCCACAATAAAACAGCGAAACGGGGTCCACTGCTATGATTCCCGCAGAATCTTCTAGAATCGCACCCCCCACCCTCTCCTTATTACAGCTGTGCTGATGCTCATCGCCCTCAGCTGTCGCCGCTGCAGCAGCAGCGACAGCAGAGACGCGTTTACTCCTCCGGCAGATCAGAAACACGCGGTAACACAGCAGGATTGCACACTTTGATCCAAGCTGCAGATGTGCATCATTACAGCAGCATGGGTTGATGTTCTGCAGCCAGCAGCCATGCCTCCGCAGGGCAGCGGGCTTGTGTTTTCACTGTGCAGGTGGACACTTTTTACCGTAAGTCGCGCTATGGACGCTTCACAGGCTTATGAGCAAACCGAGGTCGCCCCATTCACACACACACACACACACACCCACCTGTTGTTAGAACTGAAATACTTTGCATTCTTGCTCGCATTGTTTGAGAGCCGCCCGTGTCAATAGTTGTAATAGTGTGTCCCCCTAAAGAAAACAACGGGAAGCCGGTGGGATTTTGCCTGCATCTCCGCCCATTCAGCCCGAACAGTTCTTGTTTTGGATTCGTTAATTGATTGTGTTCATTGTGACCCCGCGTCTTTCTGTTTACCCTGCGCGCTGCTGCACAACATGCACTCAAGATGTGATCTCCATCTGTTGCTTCGCCTTCTTTTCAGTCTCCAGGCAGTGGGAGGCCAGAAAGGATGGGGGACAGGGAGCAGATTCCAAACAAGGCAAGGCTTGCACACCTGCCACTGGCGTGGATCTGGAGGTAGGGTGGAGGTCACGGGCTTGCTGATAAGTTAGGCTGCTGTGTAGGCCCTCCCAGGCACCGCTGTGGAATTGTGGATGCCCAGAGGCAGAACAGAGCTTTGTGACACTTAAAGTGAATCCACAGAGCTGCTCTGGTAATGCAGGTTGAGTTCTTAAGCCTATAGAGCTCTCCAAAATAGGCTCACGCAGTGGAACTAAACAGACCTGAAAGTTTACTCTGGTGGTGGATGGCAGAGATATTTTTAGAAGCTGCTTAAACTGGCATTTTTATGATGTATCCTTCCAGAGGTTGCTCCCTGCACAGCTGCCGTGGGTGTTATGATTAACATGTCCATGCAACAGGTTTTCAGCCTTTTGGGGTTTTTTCTATCTTTTTCATTAAAAACGGGGTCATTCGAAGTCTGTAAGTATGCCAAGCACAGCCTGAAACACTAAAGCTCAATATATAGGCATGCAACTGCAACCTTTTGCTCAAAGGTTTCTCCCCGGATTCATTTTTTCACAGCACCCAGTGTCCAACATGCAGCACATTTCCCACAGTGCCCCAAAAAACTCATTTAAATTACTTCATATACTGCTAGGTAGCTTAATCTATAATATGTACCTTCTGCTGCCCCCCTGTATTCTCCCCAATTAAAACACATTGGTAATTTTGTAGCGATTTTACACCAGATGCCCTTCCTCCTATGGCAAGAGGGGCTTGTGTCTTCTCTTGGAATCAAACCAGGGACCTTTTGCTTGCAAGGCAAATGTGTAAACCACTACACTATGGGGACACTAGTTTAATCTATAATAATATGGTGTAGTTTATTATTGGATTTATATTTTAAAAAACAGCAAAATAAGTAATTAAAGTAAATGACTAAATAAACCTATCAAAATAAATGCAGACTTTACCTCTGCACTGTGTAGACACCTACAAATTGCAGATGCAGCAGCTTTATGGTATCCCATTCTAAATGGCAGTATTATGGAGTTGGTCCTCCCTTTGCAGCTATAACAGCTTCCACTCTTCTAGGAAGGCTTTCTACAGTATTTCAGAGGGAATTTTTGTTAATTCATCTAGAAGAGCATTTATGAGGTCCGACTATGATGATGGGTGAGAGGTCCTGGCTTGCGATCTCCATTCTTGTTCATCCCAAAGATGGTGAATGTGGCTGAGGGCAATATGCATAGATTTTTGTCATATAAGGTAACTGCAGATTATTTGCCTGACTATATGAAGACAAATTGTGCCAATGTGTGTAGTCATTCCTCAAAAGCCCATTCTGAGCCTGGAAAAACCCCTGCAGTAGGTGGTGACACCACTGTATCTATATCCATCTTTAATGAATAGTTCATGCTTATTGCGGATGCTGGTACCAGCACATCTCAGGCAGCCAAAACTTTAAAAGAACTGATGGGTGCAGGGGGTTGACGATGATCATTTCATTAGAATACAACGTTATGCTGGGAAACACTGAGTCCTGGCTTTGTGTGGACGTCACTTTGACACGTAGCACTCGTGCAAAAATGTTCAGTCGAGTCGGAGGACGTACTGGATGCATGGACGCGCCACACCTCAACCCACAGGGCCTTAAGGAGCTACCGCCAAATTCCTGGAGCCTGTCCAGGTCTTGACAGGTCAGAGTTATACTTGGAGGCACAGTGGGACTTGCACAAAGGTAGCAAGACATTGCAGTATGGAAAAATAGACTTTGAAGAAGGTTGTTTTGATCAAATGGTTCAACATACTTGAAATATGCTCCATTTCTGTAGCCATAATACGTAATTCCCCACATTAATTTAATCTTTGTCCCAGTTTAGAATAATGCATTATAGTTCTGAATCTGCTTTTTAATGTAATACTTTAGTCGTATTTATCTAATCTCTATCGGATACTTATTGAGTTGGTGTTTTGGAATGCTGTAAATATCTAAGTGTGAGCCTCGTAAGTGAAATTCTGTTTTATATAGTTAGCTTCAGTTTAAATATATGTGAAAAATGATGTGTTCTAGTATTGGTCAGGTTCTTGTAGTGGTAGCTGTGGTGACCATGTGTTACTATTTCTGGATGCTTACATGTGATTTGTTAGATAAGTGAAGTTGAGCATTGTCCACCTTTGAGCTCCAAATCAGCATAAAGCCATTACAGATTCCAGGGCTCAACAAAACCAATGGCCTGCTGGCCCAGGGCCAGTAAAAAAAAGTGTGCTGAGCAAGTTGATTGGACGGCCGCTGCCCCGTTTCAGCCAATCCCAGTTCCAAGTTGAAAGTGGTTGAAGCAAGCACTTTCTAGCATGTAGTTTTTTCCCCACAGTCAGCTGTCACATTGAATAAAGTGTACGAGGTGAGAGAAATAAAAAGGCTGTTCTTAGTGTTGTGGAAGACACAGCAGGAAGGCATCACTGGTGCAGGACTCAACAGTGCGAGCGTTTCACTCGCTTCAAGATTATTATAGTTAACTAAAACTGCATTAACTGCATTTTTAGTTAACTGAAATAAAAATAAAAACTTGAGTTTTGGGAAAAATCAAAACTAACTAAAATGGCATTGAGGGCTTAAGAAACTAACTAAAATAAAATAAAAACATAAAGGAAATGTTCTTAGCTCTAGTCTTTGTCAGTTGGATTAAATTTGGTCAGTCAGTCTGTCTGATGAGGCTTTGGTGCATCTGTTCATTGAGACTCAGAGTGTCTACATGATTGTGACTCATCTGCCTTCACAGCGTGTTGTGTGTGTATTGTAATTTCTGATCTAAATATCTTAAATCCTTCCCTGACAAATGCCATATAATAATTAAGAAAACTAAAACTAATACTGAGACTAATAAAAACTAAACTAAAATTAAACATTTTCAAACAATAAAAACTAAACTGAAACAAGCAAACCCACTCTGGAAACTAACTGAAACTAAACTGAATTCAGATCAAAAACTCAAAACGAAATAAAAATAAAAAATATTTTGAAAATTCAAAACTATGATAACTCTGACTTGGTTCACAGTTGAAATTTTAGCACCACATTTGCTAACAAAAGCTGTTATTAGATCCAGCCCAAGCAGCTAGTTGTCTTAACAAAAAGGTTGATAATACACCACAGCAGTAAAGATGATATTGTCATAGTTGATGGTGGAGCCACAAAATGGGAAAGTGAACCCAGGTGGAGCCAAAATCAAAGAGCTCTTTATCAAACCAGCTGTTTAAAATGGTAAACATTTTTGAAAAGCATTTTTTTTTTCATCTGTTGGTTTGTTTGAGACTGAGACAGAGCTGTTGAATTAAGAAGAGGTCAAAAACCTGTCTGTATGCAGACAAACAGAAAGTTTATTTTCCCACCATCTTTGAATTTCTTGCTTTCTTGTAACTTAGCTGCAGTGGCTGCCAGCCTGCAGCAAAGTTACAAGCAGAGATACACATATACAAGTATTGGGTGACACCTCTTAATCAGTAAATTCAGGTGTTTCATTCAGTCCCTTTGCCACAGGTGTATA
>VUQH01021277.1:1820-17530 GCA_015106775.1 Etroplus canarensis | reverse complement strand
TTGGTAAAAAAAAAAAAAAAAAAACAGGCCGCAATGGTGGCAGAATGACATGGTATCCCCATGAAAGTATGCGACCCATGATCAATTTTTGTTCTGTGCAGATTGCACTAATAGTTAGAAGGAGATGGCTAAAAATGTAAGCATTTTACAGAAAAAACTACTTGGTGGGGAATCCATATTTTCAAAATGACTGAAAATCTAATCCGTTCCAAATCTCATGGAGGTCTATTACTGCGCCAAAATTCTAAATCCCGCGTTAAATACCTTCTGCATTACCGCGCTCACACAAAGGATTTATATTGGCGATGGCGGTGGAGGCGGTAGCGGTGGTGATGGCATAGTATCCCCATGAAAGTATATGACCCCATGATCAATTTGGTTTTTGTTTCATGCAGCTCAGAGACACACACACATATATATGGCTAAAAATATAAAACAAAACAAATGACAAATAATGCTACCTAGTAGCAATTATGTATTTTCAAAATGGCTGAAAATCTAATCAATTCCAAATCTCATGGAGGTCTGTCGCTGTGGCAAAACTCAAAATCCTGCATCAGATACCTCTTGCATTACCATGCTCACACGAAGTGTCAGAGGTGGCAATAGCGACGCTGGTGGTAGTGGCGGTGGCAGTAGTGGTGGTGGTGGTAGCAGTGATGATGGCTTAGTATCCCCATGAAAGTATATGATCCCATTAACAATTTGGTTTTTGTTTCATGCAGATCAGAGACATACACAGATATGGCTAAAATGTAAAACAAAACAATTTACAAATAATTATACCTAGTGGCAATTATGTATTTTCAAAATGGCTGAAAATCTCATCAGTTCCAAATCTCATGGAGGTCTATCACTGTGGCAAAGCTCAAAATCTTACATCAGATTCCTCTTGAAATACCATGCTTACACAAAGGATTTGTGTCAAAGAGGGTAATAGTGGCGGTGGTGGTAGCGGCAGTGGCAGTAGCAGCAGTGGTGGTAGCAGTGGTGATGGCATAGTATCACAATGAAAGTATATGATCCCATGAACAATTTGGTTTTTGTTTCATGCAGATCAGAGACACACACAGATTTGGCTAAAAATATAAAACAAATAAAGAAAATAAAGATAATGCCAACTAGTGGCAATTATGTGTTTTCAAAATGGCTGAAAATCTAATCAGTTCCAGATCTCGTAGAAGTCTATCACTGTGCCAAAACTCTAAATCCTGCATCAAGTAGTTTTTGTGCTATAACGATGATATGAAGGATTTGTGACGGCTGCGGTCATGATTCCATCATCTCCCCACTTTTCAGGGTATGGAGCAAGCAAACACATTCATTACATTAATCAAATCAGTGAATTTTTCAGTTAATTATTGCAGACAGCATAATGCACGATTCTTGGACCAAGTGGTGCCTAAAATCCCACCCTTCCCACAGACCAGCTCACAGTGATCCTTGCTCTGTCCACACACACACACATCTTGACCTCACCTCAGCACCATTAATTAACTGGAAACAATTAGTTGGAGTGTGAAGGCAGCTAGGATTGGATTCATTATCAGAACAACCTCTCATTTGCTTTCCAATGCCCCCGAACCGCGAGCAGCGTCTTAGTGAGAAGACCTTGTGTCCTCTGAGTTCAGACACAGCAGCAGTTAAACACATTCTGTCAGGATTCAAAGCCAGTCTGTCCCAAGGTCGATACTCTTGGCAGCATAACCAAGTGTTGAAGTGCTTGGTGGTAGCAAATGAGAGTTAACAAACCAAAATCAATTTTATACACAGGGGGCATGAGAGCGGCCGTGGACTTCATGCATGGCTACTTCACTTTCCGCTGAAAAAGAAACAAAATGATGGCCTCTAAAGCACCTCAAAACAGAACAAAAAGGTGTACACAAGGACGTTAAACTTCAGAGAGTATGGGTGAAAATTGTTATATTAAAATTTAACAGTACAAAAATGCTTGGATAATTGCTGATTAGTCATATCAATTCCTTTCAATTGATTGCCTGCACAATGCAAGATTATTTCAAATGAATGTCTAAATCACAGGGATAGACTGCATCCCCTCCACAAGGATTAAGATGTCATAAATTCACTAGATGCCCAAATGAATTTCAGATGTCAGCTACATCCACTTCTCCTTTCGTTGAGATCAATCAAAAACTTAACAGGGAAGTATAAAACTGTCTTATGAACAGCAATGAGAGAGCACTCTGGGGAGAAAGTAGCACTAGGTGAGAAGAATGACAGCTTAGAACCTTGTGTTTTTCAGTCCTGAAGTCTAAACGGATTGCCTTTTAATTTACTGTTGTGAAAGTAAGTATGGAATAGGACATGTTCACAATTTTCCCCTTCTTAATGACACTTAATCTGGAACATATTGTGATTTACACTCACTGGTCACTTTATTAGTACTGAATTGAACGTCTTCTGCCTCCAGAATTATCTTAATTCTTCATAGCAAGATGCTCGGAGATTTTGGTCCACATTGATATGAAAGCATCAGGCAGTTGCTGCAGATTTGTCGGCTGCAAACCCATGATGAGACCCTCCAGTTCCACCACATCCCAAACGTGCTCTATTGGATTAAGATCTGGTGACTGTGGATGCTATTTGATTACAGCGAACTCATTGTCATCTTCAAGAAACCAGATTGAGATGATTTGAGCTTTGTTATCCTGGTGAAAGCAGTCATCAGAAGATGGGTACACTGTGGTCATAAAGGGATAGACATGGTCAGTAACAAGGTAGGCTGTTGTGTTTAAACAATGCTCAGTTGGTACTAAGAGGGCCAAACTGTGCCAAGAAAATATCAACAACAAAATTACATTTGAACTGTTAATACAAGGCAGGATGGAGCCAAGCTTTCATGTTGTTTACTCCAAATTCTGACCCTACCACCCAAATTTTATATTGTCCAATTTTGGTATGCGTATGTGAATTGTAGCCTCAGTTTCTGGTTCTTAGCTGACAGGAGAGGCACACAGTGCGGTCTTCTGTTGATATAGTGTCAAGATTCAACATGCTATCCATTCTGAGTTGCTCTTCTAAATACCTTGGTTTTAACAAGTGGTCATTTGAGTTACTGTTGCCTTCCTATCAAACCAAAGCAGTGAGGCCATTCTCCTGTGACCTCTGGCATCAACAAGGCATTTTCACTGAGAGAACTAGCACTCACTGGATATTTTCTCCTTTTCAGACCATTCTCTATAAAAGGTAGAGATTGCTGTTGGTCAAATCTCACTAGATCAGCAGTTTCTGAAATACTCATACCAACACATCTGGTACCAACAACCACACCACCTTCAACGTCACTTACATCACCTATCTTCCCCATTCTGATGCTCGGTTTGAAATTCAGCAGGTTGTCTTGACAGTGTCAACGTGCCTGAATGCAATGAATTGCTGCCACATGATTGGCTGATTAGATATTAGGGTTAACGAGCAATCAAACAGGTAGACTGTACCTATGGCATGCATAGTGAGCAGGAGCTGTTAATGTCAGCATGGCTCACTAAAAACAAAACCTATATGGCTGATGATTTTTGGTTTATAAATTTTCAGAAAGGGTGTTTTTTAGGTGGTTATTTCATTACTCAGGCTTGAATCCAACACAAAAACACCTTTATTGAGCTCACTGAAACATGTTTTCCCAAAGCCCTAGTGTATTTGCTGCAAGCCTATCCAACTGTAAAACATGAAGAAATCAGACTGAATACTGAAGTCAAATGTGGCTTGTTTTCCCATGTCTCATTTTGAACTTGAACAGAGTGAAGAAAAAACAAAGAAAAAGAAACAGTTATTTATGTGTATGCATATGTGTATGTAGGATTCATAAATGAATAATGAAGCAACTATATCCCAAAATATACAAATGATTAATCATCTGATTGTTAACCATCAATTGTCCTTACTTTATATGGTTCTCCAAACAGGTTGAATCCAGTGGAGAACAGGTCTTCATCCTGTTGGACCTCCTGGTTCCTCCTCTCCCACTCTCTCCTCTTCAGGGCGCTGCGCTCTGACTCCAAATGACTGGAAAGACACAAAGAGAAAAGCTAGTTAGCATCCCCCCTGTGAGGCGACACATGGCCTGCCACAGATGAAACTCAGTGGTTTTTAATGAGTATTGCTTACGAGTAGTATTCGGAGCTGCAAAGCACATTGGCTGAAATGCTTTGTTCTGAATCGAGTAGCAGGGAAGCTGGTAACGGAACATAACGGGCAAAGTCATGTGATTGCACTGTGTGAAAATGACTCAAATTCCACATAAACGAGGAGGAAAGAAGAAAAACAGAAAGCTAAATCCTGACATGAGTCTCAAAGTAACTGCAAAAAAGTAACATGAGAATAAGAATTGTAAGCATAAAAACTGGGACACAGGAAACTTATCAAATCAGTCTCTGACATTTCTCTGTAAATGATATATTTTTGGCACAGTGGGGGCAGCACGGTGGCGCGGTGGTTAGCACTGTTGCCTCACAACAAGAGGGTCCCGGTTCAAATCCAACAGCCGGCTACCTTAGGCCTTTCTGTGTGGAGTTTGCATGTTCTCCCCGTGCTTGCGTGGGTTCTCTCTGGGTCCTCTGGCTTCCTCCCACAGTGCAAAGGGGGCTAAGTTAATTGGCAATTCTAAATTGACCATAGGTGTGAATGTGCAGGTGAAGGGTTGTCTCTCTGTGTTGGCTCTGCGACAGACTGGCGACCTGTCCAGGGTATACCCTGCCCTTCGCCTGATGTCAGCTGGGATGAGCTCTAGCACCTCCTGCAACCCTGAACTGGATAAGCGGAAGAGAATGAATGATATATTTTTCTTTATACCTGACTTCCAACGTGGCTGCTGTCTTCCACTGAAACTAATATTATGATTATGTGAATCCTAAATGTTTGTAAAATGTTTGACAGTTTTAAAATGACAAGTGTTTTTTGTCTCTTTGAGCAGCTCAAATAATTTGAGTAGTTATTTTTACTAGGACTGCTGAATGAATTCCAAAAGCCTTTAGTTTGTTTTGCAAAATTTGCTTTATCCTCAAACTTCCACTAAATGTATATCCCATACTATTACTGACAATTATATGTATGCCATCTTTCTAAGCTCTATCAGACATGACTCTGGACCGCCTACACATTACATATGCATTAGCTTTTATGAAATCCCGTTCTAGTCCTTAGACATTAATAAGGATTTGGTCCCCATCTCCAGCTGTAAAAGCTTCTACTTTTCTGGGAAGGCTTTCTACAAGATTTTGAAGTATGTCTGTGGGAATATTTGTGTCAATTTATCCAGAAGAGCATTTGTGAGGTCAGAAACTGATGTTGGCTTACAATCTCCATTCTAGTTCATACCAAAGGTGTTCTATGGGGTTGAGGTCAGGACATTGTGTTGGCCGGTCAAGTCCCTCCACACCAAATCTCATTCTTTTACAAATATTTGTAAAGGCAGACTGTATGGCTAGGTGTTTGATCTTATAAACCTGTGGCAATGGGACTGAAAGAAACACCTGAATTGATTGAGAGGTGTGGCCCCATACTTTTGTCCAAATAATGGATGTCAGAATTCTTGAGGAATAGTCCAGCAATCGTTTTTTTCTTTTTTGAAGATATGTTATTTACCTCAGAATGCCTGGGTCTTTGAAATATGAAAGAACTAGACTATTAAATCCACAGGAGGCAATTAGCTTAGCTCAGTATAAAGACAGGAAGTCAATGGAAACAGCCTTCTAGCCTAGCCCTGCACACTGTTAAAGGTATGACATGTGTGTCTAACACATTATATTCTCACTGTATCTGACAAATAAGAGCCGTATTACTATGTTTTTTTAATGGAGTGGCACTTAACCAGTGGTGGGGTGGGCGCTGGGGTCACGGGAAATCAAATTCAAATTTTAATTCTAATTCTGTTTGAAAAGGTAAACAACACTACTTAAAACTTTTTGAAAGTTCAGTAGAAAATAATGTTTTGACTTCCTTCCTTCATCAGTTTACATTAGCAGGCACGGCTGCCCCCTAACAACACAATGGCCGCACTGAAACAAAAGACTGACATCCTTTCTCTGAAGTTCATCTTTGCAAAGTAAAGGAGTAAGGGAATGTTTCAGAATCAGAATACTTTATTAATCCCGGGGGGGGGGATTACAAGGCAGTATACAGAAAATGTGTATCTGGAGAAAAAGACCATACTCATGGTGAAGCATGGTGGTGGCAGCATCATGCAATGGGATTATTTTCTTCAGCTGGACCTGGGACTTTATTCAAGGTGGAGGGACTTGTGAACAGTTCCAAATGCCAACCAGTTTTGACCCAACACCTTCAGATGTCTGCTAGAAAACGGAAGCTGAAGAGGAATTTCACCTTTTAGCACAACAATGACCCCAAGCACATATCCAAATCAACAAAAGAAGGGGCTTATCAGAAGAAAATTCAAGTTTTTGCAATGGCCCAGCCAGAGCCCACACCTAAATCCAATTGAAAATCTGTGGGGTGATCTGAAGAGGGCTGTGCATAAGAAATGCCCTTGCAGTCTGACAGATTTGGAGCTCTTTTGCAAGGAAGAGTGAGCAAATATTGTCAAGTCGAGATGTGCCATGCCGATAGACTCCTACCCAAAACATTGAATGCTGTAAATAAAGTAAAAGGTGCTTCAACAACGAATTAGTGGGAAAAATATAATAAACAATTTTAAAGTACAATAAGCTGGGTGCGTGAGTGTGCACACCCTAAAACTAACAGAGTTGTTTCTTTTTCAATTGAATTGCATAGGTTACAGGTCACATTAAAGGTGGAAAAAGTTTTCAAATGATTTATTGTGGTCTCATTTTTATGCATAAAAAATCCTGGCATTTTAACAGGGGTTGTGTCGACTTTCTATATCCACTGGATCTGCCAGCTTGGGACAGAACTAGAGCTCAGTGTTTCCCCCACTGTCCAGTTGATGCTATGCTAATCCAATTATCTACAGCTGCCTCCAGCTTAATACTTTCAAAGGAATCAAACAGTATTTCCAAAAACATTTAACTGCCCCTTTGTACAGCCTGTGATGTATTTGCGAAAGGCTTTAGGGATGACTGCAGTCAACAACAATAAATAACACAATTAAATGAATGAAATTCTGAATGATCATCTTTATATACAGTCATACACACACACACACACACACACACACACACACACACACACACACCAATAACCAAGGCATGAGACACAAATAGCCTGCTTCTACCACAGTAGCAACCAGAGCAAAATAAAAAATGTTTTTTTCCCCCCAGTTTTCTATTTCTAGTGACGTTAATGCCATGACGTAACATATGCTTTTAGCTGGGTAGTTTCATTCATGAGTGCGTTCATTTTTAACACAGGTGGGCCCAGTGGGGATCGTGCTCCTAATCCAGGCGCTGTTTACGACATGCTACACCCAGTGAAGCACTTGAAAAGGACAGATGCATTTATTTCTTGCTGCAGCATCTTTGGATGGATCCCCAGTCAAATTGGATTTTAATCTTCAAACGTTCCAACACTCGTAGCTCATGACAATTTTCCTTATGAACGCCAAATAATTTGCATGATTTAAGACATTTAAGAATCAGACAGCCAGCTGTAAACAATGAAAGAAATGACTGGAATCTAAGGGGATTGGAGATGGTGGTGAACTTAAGGTTTTTGGGACATTTCCCTTACATAACTATCTATTTTTAGCAATAAAAAAAAGAAAAAGAAAAATCTTGTACTGCACAGTTACAGATTTGCTCTGCCCTCCTGAACTTTTTCAGTCACCAGCCTCCACTGAGAATTCTTCAAGCTGGCAGCCAAACTTGAATCCCAGAGGCACAAAATAATGTGCGAGTGCGCGTGGATACATGTTATGCATGAGCCTGTGGCCTGCTGACCCAGGAAAGGGCATCCTGTTTTACCACATCCACTGCGGAGAGATGAGACAGGCCGGCTAATTAGCGATCAACACAATTAAAAGAGACTTTCTCTTTTACACTACCAGGCCTCGCCTTCAACATTTCATCTATCAGCAAGATGTGAGTGGGAGGGAGAAAGAGCGGAGAGGCAATGAGAGGGAAGTGAGAGGGAGGGAAAAAGAATCAGAGACCCATGGGAGAGAAAAAGACCCAGTTTCAGGGCAACAGACAGCTTCTTTAAAAGGAAAGAAAAATAACAAAATGATGAAAGACAGAGTGGAGGGACGGGGAGAGGGAAGGTAAAATAGGAAGGGGGAGGGGCAAAAAGCAAGAGAGAGCAGTGGGAATTCCAGGCAACATGATTGACGGGTTAGGTGTGTGTGTGGGGGGGTGGGAGTGGGGTGGGCAGAAATGTACGTAGATGTGATCATTGTGTGCGCCGGGACTGCTGGTTGACATGTACGCTGTCTGTCAGCGCAGAAAGATAACTGACAGAGCTGTCACCGCAACAAACACACACGTGTGGAGCATGCACACAAATATACACAGGTCTGCGGTCCCGCGTGACAGATCACTGTCTCTGTCTCCATCTGTCACACAGCAGACATTCACGCGAAGGGAATCGGGTCAGGCGAGGTAATTAACACATCCAGGATTCATTTCCCAGCATGGAGTATGGCATTACCTGTCACATACAGGTTAGCCTGCTACCACGGTCTTAATGGATCACGCTTAGTTCGTCCTCACAGGCTCCCTGCACTGGAGCTCCCCCTCAAAGTACAGTTCAAATACATTTTAATAGGTGATGCGTGTTCAAGTGTTCTTTCTCTAATAGGTTAGGTCATCTATAGCTAGCATGCATGGGTCATCACCATCTTTGACCTCACCTCTAAAGTAGGACCTCTCTTTGGGAATTCGACATAATGTGTCAAATGAATGTGTCTTTTCTTAAAAGTAAGACCACATCTCTTTTCTAAACAAAAAATGCCCTGAAGTAATCGGTGCCAACCATTTTCTCCATAGACTGACACTGTAAAGAAGAAATAAAATCTGTAATTTAACACTTTCAATTTTACAGAATTTTCCTGTTATTTTAAAATCCAGGATATATCAATAAAAACAGACGTCCAATGTAAAAATGGAAAGGACTGACTGTGAATAACCACAAAACTCTTCTTTTTGTAAGGCGAATTGAGTTTTTTTCACATAAAAAGACTTAAAAATACATTTAACATAATTTCACTAATATATAATGTTTATACGACAGATAAAACTGCTAAATTCAACTTTTAATACTGTCAATATGCATCTACAATTAGATGTAATTAGTGAAAATTCACAGTAAGTGAAGTATGGGATTCTGTAATTTTACATAAATTTATTCATTAATCAACAGATAAGTACTTATGGAAGTTTTCACAACAAAACCATTAAATGCATCTTCTTTCATGTGTTTAACCTCTAGTATTTTGGGCACCTCTACCATTTTTAGTGTTATTGTCTTTAATGTTCTATCTTTAAAAACAAACCAAACAAACAAAACATGCATAATGTCTGTAATTTTGCTCAAACTCCACTCCTAAATCCAATTATTTATTCATTTAAAGTATGTGGACATACTTTTTTACATTCATGGTTTATTAAATTTACATGATTGTCACATGGGCGGCACAGAAATATGGTTAACACAGCGCTGCATTGTTATAGGATATTCGCTCCTAATAGCTTGTTTCTCACGTTTGAACTCTGGACATTTGCGTCCCAGCAAAAACGTCCTGGGCTCGAATCCACGGGCCAGCTGGGGTCATTTTGTGTGGATGGTCTCTGTGGTTACTCTTCCTCCCACAGTCCAAAGACATGCTGGTTAGGCTCATTTGTGATTCTAAACTATTAATCAGAGTGTTAGAGATTGTTTGTATCTCTGTGTGGGTGGATGGATGGATGGATGGATGGGTGGATGGATGGACGGATGGATGGATGAACTTTTTACATAATCAAATGCTCAGCTGTAATTTTAAGTCTGATCATTTGTATTCCACCAATGTTTGACCATATTGTTTTTACACATGTAAATATCTTTCATTTAATATTAAAATGCCCCAGAAATACACAAGTCATTTTTTAAAGTGCAGTCAACCTTCAAAGTTTTTTTTTTTTTTCGCACCAGTAATTTTGTATTGGTATTTAGTTACTTTATGGTACAGCTAGCAAGTGAAAAGCACCACCAATCTACAAATTCAGAGCAAGAAGTTTGTCCTCATGGCTTTTTCTTTTCCTGTCTTTGTAAGTTGTAATTAACATTGTAAAAAATAGCCTATTTTAAACCTAACCAAATACCTTCGCTGCCTTTATCCAGTGGTTCCCAAACTAGTGGGTGCGCCCCCTATAGGTGTAGAGCTGTAATGACAGGATGCAGGAAGGCAAAAGAAAAGTGCATGGTTTTAGACTACAAGCAGATAAATGTGATGCAGACTATGAATCTACAACTGACTTACGATGGGTTACGAGGATAGATCAAAGTGTGCTGTGTGTAAAAAAAATTTTTTTCAATAATGTCACACACTGAAGTCGTATTTCCGTATTAATGAAAATTCACCTGTATGAAAGCCTTGTAACTGACCCATTCACCCACATCACCCTGCTCCAGAAGCAACACTAAATCTTTACTAAAGGCAAACTTCTCCCACCAATGTCTAACATCTAAAATCTCCAGGAAAGATGGCAGCACTATTTTTATAATACATCTGAACTAGAACTTTGCTTTCCAAGTGAAAACTAATGAGCAGCTCTTGATATCTAATTTGTAACGCTTGATAACTTTCATTGCCTGCACAAGTACAAATGTACAGTACCCAACATGCATACACATAAGTCTTACATCTGTGTTCACAGGCCACTGAAATACCACGTGCTATTGTTATGGTGTATATTACTCTAAATGAAAGAGCAGAAAATTCTAGTTTCAGTTTAACTTTGAACTATAAATAGTCAGGTTTTATCTCAGTTTGAGTTTTGTGTTCACTTTTTGACTGTATCGCACATTGACAGAACAGAGCTGCCAGAGGTCTGTTGTGGCTGTTGTCTGAACTGCTGATAAATAAGAGTCAAATACAGACTTTTCAAAGAATGGAATGAAGAGGGAAAGAAAGACGGGAAGAAAGAAAGATGGATGATGGACACACAGATTGATTGGATTGGTGGGGATTAATAGCAGTGGAGATACCAGCAGTAGGCATACTGTCAATGTTGAGATTTTCTGTGAATGAAAATGTAGTGACGGCAGATTTCTTTCCAACCACTCCGATTTCCCTCTCTCTCTCTCTCTCTCTCTCTCTCTCTCTCTCTCTCCGTGTGTGTGTGTGTGTGTGTGTGTGTGTGTGTGTGTGTGTGTGTGTATGTGTCCTGAAGTAATGCTGATAGTCAGAGTAAGCTCTGGGAATTTAATCTCAGCAGAGCTATGCTGTGCTCCCCTGATAACTGAATGCGCGCACACACACACACACACACACACACACACACACACACACACACACACACACACACACACAGACAACATGGCTGCTTGTTGTTATCATCATCAGCAGCAGCAGCAGTTCAGACGCTGCCACCGTCACAGTGTGATTGTGCGGTGTCGATAGGAGCCGAGCGGTGCTGGCGCTCGTCGTTTCGTGCCGCGTGTCGATCGTGGTTCTTCCTTCTTCTGCGTATTTATTTTTCCACAACCGGACATTTGTCGTAAACGGGGAGTTTGTCGTTCCTTTTTCGTTGCTGAGGCGCTTTTGAGCTGAAATCCAGATTGGCAGAAATGCAAACAAGCGCCGGTTTCCATCCTGTCATGTGAACAGCAGAACTGAATTCTCCCGCTGGTGCTGCGGAGCCACAGCAGATGCAGACGGCGCGGCAGAGATTCATTAAAGGAGCTCCGGTCTGAGCTCAAACGCTGGAAAAATCTCCAAGTCATAATTGGATTGGGAGGCTTTTTTTCCGGCGCCGGGCTTCACCTCTGTGAAAAGTGGGCGTGAGCCGAATTTCATCCGTGTGCTGACTGAAATATAGATTATTGGCATGACGGGTGAGTTAATAGCCGAATAAATATTTTGACAAATGGTTTTTTGTACAGTAAATGGACTGGTGCTTCTATATTTAATGCAAAATGCACCTTCGCCTGCTCCCTTGTATTCCCTCAAGGGGGCACCACACTGGATTGATCCACATGTGGGCCAAGATGGCGGCGCGATGATGGCGCACGGCCACTCCGGAACCAAGGTGGTGCTTGTACCCCTGTGATTGTCCCTGTTTTGACCCGGTATTCAGGACGCTGGGACGTTGGAGTTTGTGGTCGAAAGCCGGAGGTTCAAGGATGACCAGACGCCCTCGTAGCTCCGTAGGTCTGTCCACAGACGATGCTAACTGGCAATCTCGCGGTGTTGTTATTCATTACCTGCCGGGCAGCGTCCAGGAAACCAAAGATTTTGGGTTCCGTCGCAGGGCTGATGCTGCGGCTGGACGGTTTCTGGGGGCTCCAATCTCAGCTTGCCGTGTGGACCAGACCTTACGTCCTTGGTATCGCCTGATGCTGGTGGCCAGGGAAGAGGACATTGCGGGCAGGGTTGTGTGCTGGGCTGGAGGGGGGCCCTGGCCGGCCAGCATTAACCCTTGTATGGGGCACCAGGTCCTGGGGGAACACTGTTTCGTTTCACTGCGTATTTATATGTAGTTGAAATGACAATAAAGCAATCCAATCAGTAATTTGGCAGAGGTTTTTATGCCGGATGCCCTTCCTGACACATCCCCCCATGGTGAAAGGGACTTGTGTCCCCACCAGGAACAAACCAGAGACCTTTCGCTTGTGAGGCAAATGTGTAAGACACTGATCAATTCAATTCAATTCAGTTTTATTTATAACACGTCAATAGTCACAACAAAAGTCACCTCAAGCTGCTTCACGCTGTAAGGTAAAGAACCTACAGTATCAGGGAGAAAACTCCAACAATCAGACCGTCCACTATGAGCAGCACTTGGTGACTGTGGGAAGGAAGAACTCCCTTTCAACAGGAAGAGACCTCCAGCAGAACCAGGCTCAGGGAGGGGCAGCCGTCTGCCTCGACCGGTTGGGGGTGAGGGGAGAGAGAAGACAACATAACACTTTTTACTACACGCGTCTTTCACATACAAATTCAGACTCTTGATGGATGAAGCGGGAGCGATTTGGGGTTCAGTGTCTTGCTCAGTGACGCTTCGGCATGTGGACTGGGGAAGCTAGGGACTGAACCACCACCCTTCCTGTCGGAAGACGACTCGCTCTACCTCCTGAGCCACAGTCGCTCCGTAACACATAGTACCGTGCAAAAGTCTGGGTGACCTTTATTACGCTGTTAGTCAAGCTTCCCGTCATTTCAAACAGACATCTGTTATTAAGATCCAGATGGGAAATTTCAAATCACCGACCCTCTTGTTGTTAGTTGTTGCAACATGCAGCCGTGAGAGGCTAGTGAGCAAGCCTGTGCCCATTACTGGGCACAGGCTTGCTCAAGGGCATCTCTCTGGCCTGTGGTCCACCTCCACACACATATGTCAAGGGTGAGGTCTTAAATGGCCACCAGGTCCAGATCTGGGTGGGTCTTGAGACGGCAGCCCTCAGCAACCTTCTGGTTCTCAAACAAGTTCCCTGATGCACTAAGCCACTGCCGCTCCGTCTCTTTAAGTCAGGGGTGTCAAACTTCTGACCCCGCCCCTACTTCCGGTCGCCGTTTTGATGTCAAAAATATCATGCAATTTGGCCCTTTAAAGGGCCAAATTGGGAGGTTGACACCCCTGCTTTAAGTTGTCTTCAGGAATAGTTCTCCAGGCTTCTTGAAGGACATTCCAAAGCTCTTCTTTCAATGTTGGCTGCCTTTTGTTCGGTGCTCTGTCAACATGATCCCACACTGCTTCAATCACGTTGAGGTCTGGGCTCTGAGGAGGCCAATCCATGACTGATGGTGTCTGATTTATGCTTGAATGATGCCTAGGTCAGAGTTAAGTGACCAAACAAACATAAAACCTTCCTGTGAAAATGATCAGGTACGAGGAGCGGACTGAAAGTGAGTGAAAAAGCAGCCAACATCCAGAGGGACACGAAGGCCCTCCAGAAAGCCTGGAGAACTTTTGCTCAAAGCCGTTTTAAAACCTGATGAGAAGGTCGAAGCCAAAACAAATGGGTTGTGGCTCAAGAGTTTTGCACAGTAGGCTATCTGGAACTAGAGGAGCATCGGCAGGAGAAGTCACAGTAGCAGTAGCAGTAGCATTAGCGCTGGGTAGCTGTCAAAGTAACGGTAGTGCCGGTATGAGTAGTAGCAGTATTTTCAGGAACATGGAGCAGTAATTGGCAGCAGATGCTAAGTGACGATCAGGACTGTCAGCTGAGAGTCTCCAGAGAGTTGTGTAAGAGAGACAGTGCAGCTCGATGTGTTAAAGGACCTTCTGCCAAGTGTACAGTCAGCCGCCTCCGTCTGCGTCCTGACTGACAGGTGACGACGAGGGAAGTGACAGCGAGGGAGACAAACACGACTTCATCAATCAGGAAATAACACATAATCACCAGCAGCTCCCTGCTTCCTCTTCTCATGCGATTACAATGCCGCGCTCCAACAGTAATTGATCATTAAACGGAGGCCGCCGCCTGCCCCCCCTTTCGCCTTCATTCCTGTAGGACTTCCTGTTTGGCGTCTACGTCCCGCAGCTCTGTCACGCAGCAGTCTCATTGTTTGACACGACAAACGAGAGGCGTCCATCGCTGTCTGTCCGCTCAGCGCTCCCCTGCTCGCTGTCATGCCAACACAACTGGCGGAAACACCTTCGCGCTCCGCACTGATGGGCGTGTGTCAGCCAAGAGTTGCATGATGGGATATTTTTAAGCAAAAAGCGCTACATAAACCCCAGCATTTAAAAAGGAAACAGCAGCGGGAAAATGTTCCGTAAAATATTAGATTGTTGAAACACCGGTGTCTGAAAAAAGCCATTCCAAACGGGAATGCATTAACTCCGCCCACATTTAACCGCTTTGGAGTGGCGCTGGACTGTCATACCCTCGCCCTTAACTGACCTCCACGTCCAATGAGCTGCTGATGTTCCTGACCTGTCCGAGGAACAGCTGGATGTCCTTCAAGTGAGGCAGGGAGGAGCCAGTGATCCACCGTGCCGTCCTCACCACTGAGGTCCTTTCTGTCCTCCGCAGGACACGCTCCATCGTGCAGGGGTGGACGTTTCTCAGGAGCTCCTGGGGCAGCGTGATGTCTCAGGGTTCTGCTCAACCGTGTAGTCCCGAGTATTGGACGTTCTTGCTTTTCTGGAAGGCAGCGACTAGAACTAGCTTGAGACACAGGTTGAACTTATGAGCTGCCAAAACGGCCGGTGTGATGCAGACCTCACTGAAGCTGCTCCAGCAAAGTCCTGGAATGAGAACAGGACCGGAAATGAGCAGAACGGGTCCACTTCGAAACCCTCAAAACCCCGCGCGGAGGTTTTTAGGTCGTCAAAAACCAGCCTCCGAATGCGGGACGACTGGTTACAGCTTCACCAGGCCGCGAGCTCGAGTCCTCCTGACCGAGCGTGCTCGTGGCGACTTTCTGTCTCGCCGGGCTCGCCGAGTCTCTTCGTGGTCCACATCTGCGTCTTTATCGTCCTCGCCTTCCTCCCCTGCACTCTGCCCTGCGGGATTTTACACTCCGCAGACTTCACGCGTAACGACTGCTTTTACCTCTCTGCTGCCACTTTATATGTCTCTGCCTCCCCAGCACACACACACACACACACACACACACACACACACACACA
>VUQH01021276.1:8516-29893 GCA_015106775.1 Etroplus canarensis | reverse complement strand
GAAGAGGATGGAGGTTCAGCCTTCATTTTTGCTGAAAAGACCCCTCAGCAGGTAAAATCCACCCTCATTTAGAAGAATAATTCAGTTTATACTTTTTTCATAGTTTACAGTGAATAATATTTCAGATTATTTCTTAGTTATTGGAAGAAATTGCCGCAAAAGAAGAGGAGGCCAAAGCTAAA
The DNA here is from genome assembly GCA_015106775.1 of Etroplus canarensis. Lineage (NCBI taxonomy): Eukaryota > Metazoa > Chordata > Actinopteri > Cichliformes > Cichlidae > Etroplus > Etroplus canarensis. The sequence goes on along the minus strand of VUQH01021276.1, from coordinate 29,711 downwards.
CCTAAAGAAAAAGAGGAAAAGAAGGAAAAAGGGAAGCAGGATAAGAAGCCAGATGATGAGGAGGTAAGGAAATGCAGTTTTCTTAAATTAATTGTTCATTATTCAACGTAACATTTAGAAAATTCTTGTGCTATGAGTCTATTTAAAATGGATAATAATATAACATTTCTGGATTTAGCTCAGTCAGACCAAACTGATTCATTAAAAAGCAAAAGGCTTCACTATCAGTTCACCAATCTAACTCTATTATGAACCACAGGATAAGGAGACAGGACTGAAGATGCTCCCCTCTGCTTTTCTGTCAGACCTGGAAATTGTAAACAAAAACTTTGCAGGTATGGGTTAGTTAAAAAATCAAAGATAGCTGAGTGTTCAGTTTGTTAGTAGCCCCTATAATGGCTAAAAGTTCAACTTGTGATAAGCTTGTGACAAGCTAAAAATTAAGTTTTTATGATTCACGTTTAGTTGAGAACAGTTTGAGGGTGTCAATTTCAAATGATAACCTGCAAAATTTTGTGTGCAGCATTCCATCAAGAGTTTCCTTTGTTTTGACTAGTCAGTACCTCTCAGTGAATAGTAATATAGTTTCTCATACACATACAGTACCAGTCAACAGCTTGGACACACTTGGCCATAGTGGAGTATGGCCAAGCGTGGCTGGTAGTGTACATAAAACTAGAAGTGAATGTTTGTTATCCTCAGACTTTTGGCAAAACCGGGATGAGTATGGAAACTTCAACCAACGGCATGACGTGGAACTAATCAAGGAAGAAAAGAGAAAAGTCACTGAAGCAGAAATTCGAGTGCAGGTGTGGTTGGCTTCAGAGCACAGTACACATAAAACATTCTTATCTCGGATTAGCACATTATTTATTATTTTAACAGAGTGTTTATTGTGTTTTGAACTGGCTGATTGTTTTTATTGTTTGAACAATTCATTGTCACTGTAGAAATGGCACAAATTACCCTCACTTGGTATGTTATGCTTGTACCAGGTAGACGCACAGATGAGACAAGAACTGGCTGAATGGAAGCTGTCTGTGGATAAAGTCAGGCCTGGTAAAACAAAAGCAACTGCCAAGGTATCAAAGCGAAGTGGGTCACAGTTCAGATTAAATACCCTGAGCTGGTTCTTGATTATACTTGTTTCACTTCACAGAAAAAGAAAGGAGCCAAGAGTGGAAAGAAGACAAAAGAAAAAGATCTGACACCTGATAGGTGAGGTCACACAGAGCCTAAATGTATAAAATATCTGATTTTCAACATAACACAGAAACTTCTGCATTGGTCACTTCACATGCTTTAGAAATGATTTAATCATGTATTCATATCTATAGGACGCTTGAGTCTCTGTGTCGGGAGCTGGTGAAACAGGGCTTGTTAAAACAGGCAAATAATATCAGGCTGCAGGATTATTTGGGTAAGTAACGGCATATTGTGCGTATAGAGTGCTGGGCCAGATTTCAGAAATCTTTTTGTTTAATTAAAATCCTGTTTTTCTAATTATAATCCTGTTTTTCTAATTATAATACTGTTTTTATCTGTTTGTAAATTATGTGTTATCACTGTACACAAACCTCATAACTGAGCTGTTTTATCTATAAAGGTCTTGAAATAATGTAATATGCATATGCTGCCCTCTTATGGTTTTTGATGTCCAGTACTCATCAGAATTGTTTATTAGCAAAAAAAATCTTTGTAGCAAGAATATATTTCTTTGCAAGTTTATTAGGTTTATGTTGCTAAAAATAATGTATTCTAATGCAGTGGTCCTGCAATTTGTGATGTGTTTGCACTGGAATGTATTTGATTGAAAGGTGTGTCTATATTTTCTTTACACCCATGTGCAGTTGGGTCCATAAGTTTTGGGACAGTGACACATTTTTTTGCAACGCTGCCTCTGTACACCACCACATTGGATTTTAACTCAAACTGTTAAAATGTGATTCAAGGTAAGACGTTGGTGTTTGACAAAAGAATTGCATGAACTCTGTATTCCCCCATTTTCAGAGGCCCAAAAATAATGGGACAAATGAACATCATTTTTAACATAAGTATTGTTTTTAATAAAATTCTTTGTAGTTAATGACTGCCTGAAGTCTAGAACCCACAGACATCACCAAATGCCTTTTCCTCTTTTGAGATGCTCTGCCAGGCCTTTACTGCAGCTGCCTTCAGTTGCTGCTTGTTTGTGGGCGTCTCTGCCTTCAGTTTTGTCTTCAGTAACTGAAAAGCTGCTCTGACTAGATCATTGAAAAATATCCTATTTCTTTACCTTGAAAAAGTATTGGGTTGCTTTTGCAGTATGCTTTAGGTCATTATCCATGTGTACTGTGAAGTGTCACCCAGTGAGTTTTGCAGCATTTGGCTGAATCTGAGGAAAACATTTGTTTTTTTCAGCTGAGTGGGCTCTTTTAGATATTTTCTGGTAAAATCTAATCTGAGCTTCCTGTTTTTGAGTGTAACCAGTAATTGCATCTTATTATACATCTCTGTATTTACATTTATGAAGACATCTTTTGATAGGAGACATTGACAATGATACATTTATCTCATTCAGAGTGCTCTTGGCTAGATGTTGAGGAGGGGTTTTTCTTAACCAAGTAAAAGAATCTGCAGTCGTCCACTTTAGTTGTCCTCTGTAGTCTCCCAGGCCTTTTGATTTTGCTGAGATGACCGGTGCATTCCTTCTTTTTGAGAATACATTAGGTTGCTGTTTTGGACACTCCCAAAATTTTTGCTGTCTCTCTGATAGGTTTATTTTGTTTTTTATCCTAATAATGGCCTCTTTCACTTCCATTGAAATGTCTTCGGCCCTCATATTAGGAGTTTCAGTGAATAGCTACCAAATGCAAGCTCAACACTTGGATTTGGCTCCAGATCTTTTATCTGCTTTTCAGGCAACTGTCCCATTACCTTTGAACCTCTGAAAATGAGGTAATATGCATAAAAGTAGCTGTACTTCCTAAACAATTGATGCAGTTCTTTTGTTAAAGCCCTTGAATTACAGCTGATAGTCTGCATTTTAATTACATTTGACTGTTTGATTTAAAATCCACTGTGGTTGTGTACAAAGACAAAAATGACAAAAATGTGTAATTGTCTTAAATCTTACCTGCATCACAGTTCAGTTCAGTGTGTATGGATTAACAGAAAACTTTGCTCTGTATAATTCAGTGCAATCGAAGAAATGCTATAACTTCAGTCTCAAAATGGGCCTAAAACTAAATTAACTTTATACTATAAACAGTTTTAACATTAATGTAATGTAACCATTAACCCTAGAACGCTAACAGGGTCCAACACTAACGTTGGGGGTGTTTTAGGGTTAAGGTAAGATTTCTTTTGCAGAGCTGTTTTATTTTGTTAAAGTACAGGTAATAAACTGGCATCTGGGTGTGTATTTCAAAATCTTTCTTGCAGTTTTCAATAAGTAACTGAGCTTATTAATAACTATACTTTAATAGTTTTTACCTTCTCTTCTTAGGTGACTATAGCTACCTTGGGACCACACTGGGGCAAAATGACATTGAGCCCATTCCATCATTATTCCATGTGCGACAAGTCTTATCTCTATTTGCAGTTTTACCAATAGGTATAAAACTTATACTTAATGGAAATGGAACCAAAAATATCGGTGGTTTGAAAATAAGACATGCACGTTTTATTTGCAGGCTCTCAGGTGGTGCATGAGAAGGCTCCTCTGATAAAGTCACTCCTGCTGGTTGGACCAGTAGGTGTAGGAAAAAAAATGCTGGTCCATGCAGTTTGCCATGAGACGGGTGCCTGCCTGTTTGATCTGTCTCCTCTGAACACAGCTGGAAAGTACCCAGGCAAGGGTGGCCTTGCCATGATGCTTCACATGGTACTTAAGGTAAAACACTGCAATGAAACAGACTCTTGTGGCTTTACAGAGTTTTTAAATCACAGGAATAATCTCATTAGTAAAATACCAACAAGATTATTACAGGGATTTAAAAAGTTTAGAATAACCAGAGACTATTTTTTTTCAACTACAAATCTTAAATTTTAACTTGTGAAGACATAAAATTAATCCTACCTATAAGCATAATGGTTAATGTCATTAACCAGCTTGTGAATTGGGAAGTCAGGCTCCTCAAGAAATGCAAATATTTTATTGAAAAATACGGCAAAATATTTTGCAGAATAATTAAAATGCAAGTGTTTTTGTGTTTAGACTCCAGTGATTCTAGACACTGGTGGTAGTGTAGCAGAATAAGCAGATAGCTAAGGAGACTTGGTCGAGTTGCTCCAGGTAACCTGAATGAGGTGGTGGTGGGAAGAAGGAGGGATTCAAAAGTGACAGCCAGAAATACAGACTGACAGATTACCCTACATTTCAAGAACAGGGAGTATAGGCTGATTGACTTAGAGGATGTGTGCCGATGATAAACTGATTAGTATTGATGCTGAAATTGGAAAAAGGTGTTTTGACAGTTCGTTAAAATGCAGCCAAAATAGAGCAACAGAAATAATCCATATCACCAACAAAAATTCATTTTATGAAGGTAGCCTCTTGTAGAAATAAACATTTTGATCTTGCTGGGCTACAGAGTAAAAATGGAGTTCCTCCTAATTATTTTCACACAGGTTGCGAAACTGCTGCAGCCTTCAGTAATATGGATCGGGGATGCAGAGAAAATGTTTTACAAGAAAGTCCCCAAGGAGGAAAAAGAGGTACTCTTGAGGAAAATAATGGCACATTTATACAACTTTCATTTTTTCACGTTAATTTGCATTTTTTTATGTATGTAAAACAGTTGGACCCAAAGCGGTTGAAGAAAGATTTGCCCAAGTTCCTCAAACTGATCAAAGGGGAGGATCGTGTTCTGATAATAGGAACAACTAAAGATCCTCTTAGTGCTGAGATTAAGTCATTGTGTAAAATGTTCAGCAAAATCATCCTCATCCCAAGACCTGACTATGGCTCCAGATACAGTAAAGAGTCACATTATAGCAATATTGATGTACAATATTTTTATCAATTTGGTGTGAAAAAATGATTTTGACTCCGTTTGCCTTCAGTTTTGTGGAAGCAGATGATCAAAAAACACGGAGGTGAGGTAACCCAGGCCTTGGACCTCAGTTCTCTTGCAAAGATTTCTGATGGCTACACTCCAGGTCACATGGTCCAGGTGATTCAGAGTGTTGTTACAAAGCATCGCATCCTCCACCAGGCAGAAAGACCACTGACTGCTGCTGAATTTGTCGCTCCATTAGCCAAGATTGACCCTGTGTTCCAGGAAGAGGAGGAGGAACTCAAAGTAAAGTGGATATTTTATATTTAATGAGTAACTTAACAACAGGCTGAGAAGCAAACCATAGAATTAAAGATCTTTGTAGCTAGAGTGCACTTTGTTGAAACATCCAGCAGAGGGCTCATGGGGTCCAGGAGAAAACCATACTACAGTATATCATCCTACTTCTGGGTGCAAAGTTAAATCAGGAGAGGTCAGCAAAGAAGTTGTTTCAGAAGTTGTTAGATTACGCTTTTGTTTTTGATTACATTTTTATGTTTTGATATCATTGTTGTAATTTCATTTAAATGACAAAAACAAATATTTAACCTAACTGATGACTTCTTTCCAATTTTTTCCCAGAACTGGTATGCAAAGACCCCCCTAGGAAAGAAAAGAATTAAAGCTGCATCAGGAAAGGAAGAAGAAGTACCAGCTAAAGGCAAAAATGCAAAGAAGAAAGGAAAAAAATAAATGTGTTTGCTTTTTTATCCCAGCTTCATTTGGTTAGCTTTTATTGAAGTTTGTCTGTGAATTCATCTTCACTGAGGTTTGCACTGTCCCTCTCACTACTAAAATGGATAAAAATAAAGGTGCAGACATTTTTAATTCTGTGTGGTCAATCTCCCATCCGCATTTGAGGATACAGTGACATTTTCTTTTGTGTTGTGCTGGTGCAACCTGTTTCTAGAAATGTGGGATGGTCTGTAAAATATGAATGAAAGCAAAATTAACTGATTTAAAAATAATTTATACCCAATATTTAAATGAATATAATACAGTTTTAGTGTAGAGACATCATCGTGTTTACCACAGTGTCCCATTACCTCTATTTTTACGCCACTCAGTAAATATGTTTGAACTGAAGAGACCAGCTGCTGTATTGTATTAACTTTTCACAGGCTTTCTTCATATAGGATTTTAGCCTCTCAACTTTGTTGTCTAGCTTATATTTGGGGGATGACAGGCCTGGACTATGGTCAGCACAGTTTAGCACCTGGACTCTTTCACAGAGTCATGCATACTTTAAGAATTTAGTTGGGCATTGTTTTACTTAAATAAACATGGCCTTCCCAAAAAAGAAGCCATCAAGATGGCAGGATCCAGATGCAGTGATGAAACCCTTCCCATCTTTACCTCTGAATGACTTGACCTCTCTGGGTTGCCATTTTTATACTCATATTTTTGCAATGCAATGCAATTTCCCCCCGGGATTAATAAAGTATTCTGATTCTGATATTTGTCTATATAGTAGCTGATCTACTGGATGACTGATGGTCGCTGATGTTTATGTGCAGCCAAAAGGAATTTGAAATTTTTCAGTGACCTGTCTCTGCTGGACAGATTTCTATGGCTGTAGTTGTCAGACTGAAGGCTACACTGTAATTATACATGCCAAGACTGTGCTCAGTCAAGGACATCTAATGTTGCTCTAATGTATGGCTGTGACTTTCTGGCTATGGCACATGATTATGAATACTAGGTTAGCAATATAGCTGACAAAAATAACACACTTATATCAAGGTGTGGCACACAACCCATGCCGAACTTTTTTTAGGTCACCTGGATAATTACACTGGGCACATTTGTGAATAATTATAGGTTGCTGGAGATTTCTATAACATATTCCTTTGTTATGACCTCTGTATAGTGGACTGAGTCTGGCTCAGTAGAAATGTCAAACAGCAGGAGGGGGAGTGTATCCAAACATGGATCCAGAGGCTTAGGTGGAGGGTTCAGCTGTTTTGTCGACTTCTAAATTGTCTCAACAGATCTTCACATTGACTTGGTTCTCTTACCATTACTCTGTTTTTAAGAGTTTGTGCACTAATGTCCAAAATTTCAACATTAAAAGTTGATCTGTTGGCCATCATCACAGTCACAAGTCATTAAAGCCTTTTCATCTTCCATCTTGAAAAAACAACATCCTGTCTAGAAGTTAGAATCAGAAATATGTAATTATTGAAACATTCTGTGTTCCTAGATTGATTTGATGTTTTATTTTGCAAAGATTTTTAATGAATGAGCTGCTGAAATCTGTAAATTGAGAGTGGTTGGCTTCTGTGGACCCCCATTCTCCTCCTGGTGACGACAGGTTGTTTTTTGTGCCCTAGCAGGACTCCACTGAGATAATCTTGCCGATACAGTTTCACTGGACTGGGCTCAGTGGCACATGGAGCTGTCTGTCAAATTGAAGTTTGCACAATGCTTGTCGGCACTGGCTTTGTTTTTTCTGGATAAGGGAATCCCACAAATTTAAACCATGTAAAAATTGTCAAAACAATAGCAAAAATCAAAAAACAATAGCAAGGGCTAAAGGAAAGTAGGTTGGGAGGCTTTTGACATTTCACATGACACAAACATATTTAATATTTGCAATGTTTGGTTTTTGGGTCATACTGATCTTTTGAGAGTGGGGTTTCATGTATGCAGAGACCACCTTTTTGCCCACATCTGGTGTCAGCAAATGACACCAGATGTAGATTAGGTGTTATGGAAACAATTTTTGTGTCTCTGCATACACATTGGTCAAGGCTGATACATCTGACCACATTAGTGATGACCACTCAAATTGGAAACTTTATATTGCTGTCTTTAATTACCTCTCAACATTGACAATGGAGCAAATTTGTTGTGGAGATCCACTTTGATTTCTCTGTCTCAAACCTGAGGTTTAAAACTGACAGATGTTGGTCAGTGCAGAGGTGCTTAAACTACGGCACATCAGCTTTATAGTACACTGTTATGCTGCTGTCTCAGACTAGTCATTTTGGTCTCATCATGTAAATAAGCCAAATTTAAGTCCTGCAGATCTACTTTATTTGCTATACAAAGTAACTTTAAAATGATATTTGTCATCTTTTAACCCTATCATGCATGGTAATCACAGTCGACAGCTATTCAAAAGCCTTTTTCTTTAATATGCATGTGTTTTGTTGCTATAGTGGCATATGGGTTGCAAAAAATCTTGCCATAATTCATTCATGCATGAAAGGGTTAAGCTGGACAATCAGTCTCTGATGCACATTGGAAAACCATCAAAGACTCCCAGCCTGTTGTATACATTTTGATTGTTTTTGATGGTTCCACTGACATTAAACATGTGTTGCCTTAGACCATTAAAGCCAAAGCTATCTTTACCCTCATACTGACAGAAGGCTATTTTGGTGGTTAGTGTGTGGGGAGAGATATGTCAGCTGTTCAGCACTATGCTCCATAACAGCAAGAAAAAAAGAGAAAGCTCTACAGCCTGTGAAGTTTTGGAACTGGGATGCACTAGGAAACATGGACATGCTCTTCGGTGGATTAAATATTTGTTGTTAATCTTGAAGGTTCTGTGAGAAACAAGACTCAGAGGGATTTGCTGAGATGGTGGGTGTTTTATCCAGGTGTTTTTTATCGAATAAGGAGCTTTGACTTTTGTAACTGGTGCAAAAAGAATCTATGCAAGCATGTATTCTTTCTAGAGAACACCTGCTTAAATTGACAGCAGGTGCATCACTGCAGGTAAGTTTATATAATATTGCTCAATTTATATCTACTAATTAATTGTGTTGTTTTTTTTTTACAGTTTAATAAAACCTACAAGAAATCATTGCTGAACATGGTACCAGTGGAAAAATTAAATGGCTAAATTATATTGCAGATTTGTATTGAGAGATTTTTTAAATCTAAGCTTGTGAATACATCATTTTATTATATGGATCAGTAAAGGGTTTTTAGTCTTGATTTCAGTGGTGTTTATTTATTTATTGATCTATCTATCTATCTGACTCTCTTGGAGTAGAATTCACTGGACCTATCTTAAAATATAAAGCCTCTACATGTAACCTAAATCATCCTTTTTAAAGACAATGCCGTACAGTATATGATGCATCTTAAAATATCATTAGCTGGTAGGTAATGAAATAGCCTGACCCCATGCTTGCAGTTCTTGGTGAAGGAGCCAGAATCTAGGTGTTTCATGATATCAAATATTCAATCAATAGGTGATTGTTAGATCTCATTTGGCCTCTTGTTAGCTTTTCAAATCTTTCCCTTCCTCTGAGCCTTATAGTGGTGGGATCACAGCTGAGTCTATATTGGTGATGCTGAACTCAGCCAAGTGAGGTGACAGAGATTACTCTGCTCTTCATTACTGACTGGCATGCCATCACAGGGATCAGCCATATGAGAGACTGATGCCATGCATATCCATTTTGATGACTATGGTTGCCATTTTGGAGGTGGTAGTTTTGGTCATTATTAGCCTGAAAGGGGTTTGTTTTGTTTTTTTGATTGTGTCCAAACATTTTGGACACATACACTTTAAGGGGTCATTTACAAAACCTACAAACTTTTAGAACAAGTTGAACAACTTGGTTTAATAACTGAATTTCTTTTACGTACTTTAACCACAGATATTACCTCAGATACATTTCTGTCACGTTCTATTTGCAGTCTGTCAACTGGGATAGAAAGCAAAGCTTCTCCAATCACCAGCCAAGCACAGGAGACATGGGAGACAATACTAAGCCTGGAGGAATAGTAGCTGCTGCAAGTATGCTTAATTCTAAAAGTCATTTGTCCTTTTCAGTAGAGTTCTTGTAATGAATCAGAGGCTTTCAGATCTCAAAAGCTGTGTGCGTATTTGTCTGCCAGAGAACCGTCTGCAGGTGGTGAAGGGCTTGGAGGATGTAGAAGTGTCTGAGTGTGAGAGCTGCTCCTTTGAGGTGACTCTTAACCTGGCTTACATAGAAGGCATGTGGCTGAGGGATGGGATGCAGCTTAAGTCTAAGCCCAACTGTCGCATCAGCACACATGGGAAGAAACACTCCCTCATACTGAACAGGGTGGCTTTAGGAGATGCTGGTTTGTACTCCTTTCAAGCCAATGGCATTCAGACCTCAGGGCAACTCAGTGTCAGAGGTAAGGCATGGTCACAGTTTTTAATATTATTATATGGTCCAGACCATCACTGTGTTAGGTCTGCCAGACCTTCTCCAAGGCCTGAATATATGATAAAATATGACATTATTACTGCTTAACTGTCTTCTACATCATTTAACAGCCTGGATGAAAATGTGTGTGTGTTTAAGAGGGGTTAATTTGTGAGGTAAAAGCATGCAATACATAGTAATGTGTAAGATTCACTGGTTCCATGACAATCAATCAGTCCTAAAACTAAAACTTATATCTTGCAACTTGGCATCAAAATTCTGTTCATTTACATTAATTCCAAAACTTTGTTGCCTTGAATCAATGCTTAACACTTATTAGTTTCACTGGAAAAATTTTGTTAAAGATTTGATAACAGACTTTGCATTATTCCAACAATTGTTGGACACTTAGACTATAGCATGCACTGTAGAAGAACAATAACTGAATTAATTACAGAGCTCTCATTGGTTACTTTCATTAAGTCTTGGGTCATAGTTTGGGTATTTCTTGCCAGCTAGAGACATCCACATTGTGAAGGAGCTGGAAGATGTTGATACGATGGAACGTCAACCTGTAAACTTCTTATGTGAGGTCAACCAGGTGGATGTGGATGGTCGGTGGTACAGAGATGAGTACCGGATCCGTCCTGGGGACAGCATCAAGATCAGACACCAAGGTAAGAAATCAGTTATCTTAGCATCAGTATTTCAATTTTTTGGAGCTGGCTTTGTAATGATTTGAACTGATGATCCTACTTCAGTCATTTGGAAACAGTTACAGTATATCTATTATTTACTCATAATGGGCAATTCAGAGGAGTAACTGATAAAAGGTGATTAAAAATATGAAAGATATTGGTTTTAATCTGATTTCAGGTAAAATACACACCCTGTTCTTCAAGTCAGTCAGACCAGAACATGCAGGAGAGATCAGATTCACTGCAGAGCGCGTCTCATCCTATGCAACTCTCACAGTAAAAGGTGAGCCTCTAGATTCACACCTCATACTTGACATGAAAGGAATTCTGATGAACACTATGGAGTCAAGAAATATTGAGTGTTTGAGAAGCAGTTCTTATAATACAGTAAAGAATTAACATCTCAAACAATGTGATCACTTGAGGTGTAACGTCTGTTCTTTCATTCTTTAGAGCTTCCAGTCCAAATTGTGCGTCCCCTGAGAGTAAAGATAGCCATGTATCGCCACAGAGGTCTGCTGGAGTGCCAGGTGTCACGGCCTAATGCTGAGGTCAGGTGGTACAAGAACGAGAAGGAGATACTTCCTTGCAAGAAATACCAACTAATCAGCCAAGATGTCTACAGGCAGCTCACCATTGACAATGTCTGCTCCTCAGATGAAGACACCTATACATGTGATGCAGGGGATGATAAAACATCTTGTCAGCTTCTGGTGGAGGGTAAGATTTTTTGTCATATGATCCATAGTGTTACATTTATGCCCTGCAGATTGTTGTGTTGAAATACCACACTTACAAAGTCACTCTATGATGAATGCCATTTTGTTTAAAAAGTCAGGAGTGGTGCAGTCATGGTAACATGTATTATGCTGTACATACAGAGCAGGCTATAACCATAGTGCGGGGGATGAAATCAGTGGAGGTGACAGAGCCAGAGCCTGCTCTATTCCAGGTGGAGACCAGCTTAAAGTCAGGGAGGCCCCCAAAGTGGACACTGAACAATGAGGTTCTGGAACCATGCGCAGCAGTGAACATTGACAGGGAGGGAACCCTCCACAGCCTCTGTTTCACCTCCACAGAAAGCTCTATGTCAGGTTCTTTGGTCTTTGTAGCTGGCAAGAGTCGTTCCACTGCTCAGCTTACTGTAAAAGGTAAGTCTTCCAGATCTCCTATGACTGTATTACAGAAACTAAGGGACAGCTATGTCATTGCAGTCTTAAGCTGATAAGATGGTTATTTGAAATGAAATAATGTAAATATTGTACTGTACAATGAACAGTAACAAAAGTTTTTAATGTCTCTTGAAATTTGCTGCATATCTCTTCCCTCTAGAGCGACCTCTTCAGGTAGTCCGCCACTTGGATGATGTGGAGGCAAAAGAGAGCAGCTCTGTCACTCTGAGCTGTGAGTTTGCCCCATCTCCTAGGGTGGTGCGGTGGTTTAAGGGCCGTACAGCTCTGAAAACCTCTAACAAATACAGCATGAAGAGGGAAGGGAAGCGAACAGAACTGATTATTCACGGCTTGACAGGGATGGATGCAGGCCAGTACCGTTGCCTGGCTGGAGGTTCCCAGAGCACAGCATATGTTCAGGTAGAAGGTAGGTTCAGCATGATTTGATACAAACTTTAAACCTGATATACTGCTTTTTTGGTTACTTTAATGAATGAACTGTGCTTTTGTATTGTAGCACGAACACTAAAGTTGGTCAAACATCTTGAACCAGTGGAAATTGAGGAGAATGGCATTGCCACTTTCTCATGTGAACTCAACTATGTGGTGGCCAATGTGGAATGGCTCCTGAACAACGTCCGTCTTTATTCCAATGCCATCAACAGGATCCAGCACATGGGCACTATGCACAGCCTCACAGTCAAGAAGGTTCGACCACAGGAGAGCAGGGTTACCTTCAAGGCAGGCCTTCTAACTGAGACAACCATCTTAAAGGTCAAAGGTCAGTGACAGGAGTAACTGATTTGCATCATTCATGAATCTTTCTGATACTTAAATTTCTCTGTGTTAACTTCTTGGAAACAAAAATGCCATTAATAAAAACTACATTGTATTGTGTCTTAGAATGCCCAGCAGTGTTCTTAAGGCCCCTGGAGGATGCAGTTGGGGAGGAGCAAGGGGAGCTTTGTCTTCAGTGTGAAATTTCCAAAGAGACAGTGACCCCTGTTTGGAAGAAGGATGGTATGATTCTGACAGCTGATGATAAACACGAGCTTCTCCAGTTTGGAAAGTACATGGCACTGATCATCCATTCACTGAGTAAGGATGATGCAGGACAGTACACATGCGACCTGGGTACCAGTCAGACAAAGGCTAAAGTCATAGTACATGGTGAGTAGTTAGAAAAACATATACTATTTGGAATGAGCTTTTTAGCTAGAAGGTACTAGAAGGTAAGTCGTTGTGTCCCCATTAGGTTACCTTCCTTGAACTCAGTACAAGTATTGTTGGTAACGTCATCCAGCATTTCTGAATCATGAGGAAATATTTTCTCTTAAAAGTGACTCAAACACCCTGAAGAATTTAAGCAGTTTATGCTAATTTTATATTTATCTTGTACTGTATTTAATGACTCTCAGCAGTATTAACTGTGCCTGAGATCTGATGCCTTGTTAGTATAACTTAATGTGAAATGCAAGAAGCACTGTTAGATATGTTAATATATTCTAGTTGTTTTATCATTTTGTTTATTTTCAGACTTACACATTACAATTGTCCAGCGTTTGAAGACAACCTCTGTCTTTGAGGGAGACACATGTGCTTTTGAGTGTCATCTCTCACACGATCTTGATGATAAGCCTTCCTGGACAATAAATGGCCAGTTGGTGGTTACTAACAGCCGTATTCAGCTTATCAACAATGGCCGCAAGCACAAGATGACAATTAGAGATGCTGTTCTTACTGATGCTGGAGATGTGGTCTTCACAATTAAAGACCTAAGCTGTAGGACCATGCTCTTTGTTACAGGTAAGTAGTTTCTTTTAAGCTACATGGAGAGTTTGAGTCTGATACATACAAGTCTTAAACTGCAATATAAATTGTTTTAAGTTGTTTAGTATTAAACCAATGTACATTTTTCTCATTTAGAGAAGCCTGTGCACATCTTCAGGGACTTGTTGAATGTCAAGGCAGTGCCTGGTGAGGATGCAGAGCTGAGCTGTGAAATCACCAAACCAGAAGTCTCTATCCGTTGGTTGAAGAATGGGCGTCTAATCAAGGAGAGCCCTAAGTATGAGATGACTGTGGAGAAACATCTGGCTCGATTGGTGATCAAAAATACCACTATCAGAGACTCTGGAGAGTACTGCTGTGAGGCTGATGGTGTAGCCTCTCGTGCCAAGCTTGACATCAGAGGTAAATTTTATTTGACTTTTTATTAACACTTCATTTTAAAAAGGCAGCAACTATTCATTAAAGATAAGGGCAAAATATTGTTGTAGTAAGTTATAGCAAGGAAGCACAGATGGGAAAGATCTAAATTATCTTTGCACTTTGATTTCTTTAGGTTTTTATGACTGGATTATATGAGAGCCTTGCTCTCTAGATAAAATCTTAAGCAAAAAAGTCTGAACTTTCTAAACTTACCTATTCATTTCAGAGTTCCAGCACACATTTGCCAGGGAGCTGAAAGACACTCGAGCAGAAGAAAAGGGAAAGGTGACACTTGAGTGTGAGACTAGGCAACCTGCCAAGCGTGTGACCTGGCTGAAGGGCATGATTGAACTGAGGTCTGGAAGGAAGTATGTCATCAGGCAGAAGGGTGTGGTGCTGTCACTCACCATCACAGGTCTGGAGAAATCAGATACGGATATTTACATATGTGATGTTGGTACCATGCAAAGCCGGGCACAACTGACTGTGCAAGGTGAGATCATATTGTGCAGCCACCGTGGCTCATTGTATCTTGCTATTCGCTTAAATTAAACTGCCACACATCAGGCAATATTTGATAAAATACTTTAAGTAAATATTAAAGAGTAAAATAAAAGAACAAAAGCAGTATATTATCAACCTCATATTGGTTATAAATGTTTGGCTAAAAACATTTGCCAATATGATGACTGATGCATTATGCTAAATTTTAACTGTTAAGTAAAATGTTTAACAAAATACTGAGGGTGTTGATTTGGTCATGTTGATACGATCTTAGGCATTGTATATTTACCATATATATAAGTTCATAAGAGTCATATCTTGTCCATCTCTTAGGTCAAAAGGTGTTGATTCTGGATGAATTAGAAGATGTTGAGTGTCTCGAAGGTGACACAGTCACATTCAGGTGTCGAATTTGTCCCAGTGACTACACTGGGGCCAAGTGGTACCTGGATGAGACTTTGCTTTATACCAATAAAGTCAATGAGATCCAGATGCTTTCAGGAGGCTACCACAGCCTTACATTTAAACAACTTGCCCGTAAAGACACTGGCACTATTTCATTTGCAGCAGGGGACAAAAGATCCTACGCCTCACTGTTGGTTAGAGGTAAAGCTCTGATTTTCCTGTGGGTTTTCATGTGTATTTTTTGTCACATTTCATGTTAAATGTGCTTCATCTTTTCATGATATCAGAGAGGCGTCCCACCATTTGTAAGGCACTTGAGGACTGTGAGGCCATTGAAGGAGGTGGTTTGATTTTGTCTTGTGTGACTTCCAAACCGTGCCATATCCTGTGGTACAAAGATGGCTGTCTGATGTGGAACTCCTCCAGATACTTTACTAGTCGTGTAGGGTGTGAAGCTCGACTGACCATTCGGGAAGTTTGCAAAACAGATGCTGGAGTGTACGAGTGCAGTGCAGGATCTGTTACAACAAGGGCTGTTGTCACTGTCAAAGGTATGATTAGGAATTCACTGTCTGATGCACTGTGTGCTCATTATGGACTAAAAACTTGTGACAGATTGTATTTGATTATATTGGAAAATTGTAAAGTGTAATGGTTTCCCCTCTTCACTCTTTTTCTAGCCATCCCAGCAGAGTTTATCCAGCTTCTGAAGCCTGTGGAGGCGAAAGAAGGAGAAGCTGTTACACTGACCTGTGAATACTCTCTGCCTGGGGTCCAATTCCATTGGAAGAAAGGTTTTGAGAGCATCAGACCAGGAGACAAGTATGTGATGAAACAGAGGAAGACAATTAACTCTCTAACCATCAAAGCCTTGAAACCTGGAGACTCAGGAGAGTATACATGCCAGTGCAGAGACCACCAAACAACAGCAAGTCTCAAAGTACATGGTATGGCTTTTCATGATACTTGCAGTTTACTTTACCAAAAGTTTTTTAGTATTTGGAAGAATCTTTTGCATTCATTGTGAGCTCCTTCAGTATTTAATGAACAGTGCAGGTTTTTTGTCACACAAGCTTACTCGGAAAAATATTGATTTAATAACTCACTCTATACAGATGCTGTGCAGTGATATATCACAGTAGGTGACATGCATGAAAAGAGAACTGACTAACAAGACAGTTTAAACTCACACAAAGCTTTATTTTTTATGTTTATGGTGTTATTCCCTATTTTCCAGCTATTCCCATCACATTCATACAGCAACTGAAGAATATGCAAGCAGAGGAGGGCAGCAGTATCATGTTGCGCTGTGAAATTTCCAAACCTGGAATATCAGTAGAATGGAGGAAAGAACATGAGCTACTAAAGAACAGTGTCAAATACCAGATAAGGAAAAGGGAGACCACACTGGAGCTCTTGCTATGGAAGACTGTGCCTGCAGACAGTGGGGTCTACAGCTGTGTGTGTGCTGATCAGATGACATCTGCCACTGTCAAGATCACTGGTAGGAATATAATGGCTAATTAGCTGATAGAGTGAAAGTATTAATTAGAGGCCAATTTTAAATAAATAATAATCCATGATTATTTATCTGTTCACACATTATTCTTCAGCTCTCCCAGTCATCTTCAAGCAGAAGCTAAGGAACTTGGTAATAGAGGAGGGCAATACCGCAACATTACGTTGTGAGCTCTCTAAACCTGGTCACAAAGTGGAGTGGAGGAAAGGGGGGGATGAGCTCATTAAAAATGGAGAGAAATATCATGTACGACAGAGAGACATGCTTATTGAACTGACAATCTTCAATGTGACTCCTGAGGACAGCGATATCTACACCTGTATCTGTGGAAACATAGAGACCACTGCTACTCTAACTGTCAATGGTAAAGTGATCTATTCAAAACATTGTTTATATTCTAGTAGTTTTCTGTTTATGTGACAGGGAGAGGGAGTCATTTGAATCAAAAATTATTTTAAAACCCATATATTTTTGCTTTAGATCAGTTTGATCACTTTTATATTTCTATTATCTTACAGTAGACTTGCCAGATAAGGCCCTGGCGTATTATATTTTTGTTTTCAGTGGCTTTGCTTTCCTTTAAATTTTAGCTCTTCCCATCACCTTCAAACAAAAGCTGAAAAACCTTCAAGTCGAGGAAGGACACAACATCACACTGTGTTGTGAGATCTCAAAACCTGGTGTTCCAGTTGAATGGAGACTTGGAGGAGATCAGCTTGAGCATGGAGACAAGTACCAGATAAAACAAAGGGACTCAGTACTGGAGCTGACCATCAGAGATGCAGTACCAGAAGACAGTGGTGTCTACATGTGTGTATGTAGAGAGCAGAGGACAAAGGCCACGGTTAAAGTTATTGGTATGTTTATTGTGTTGGATGTGTGCTGCATTTCTTTTATGACCCATTTTAGTGGCATATACTAGTATACAATAGTAGAATATTTATGAAGTATATATTTAGCATATATATTCTATATTTGCCTTTAAATAATGTTTTTCTTGATCTTGTGTGTGTTTTGCTTTGCATGTATATAAGTATCTGTGTTTGTTTCAACAGCGGTTCCTGCAACATTTAAAGTGAGCCTAAAGAGTCAGGTGGCTGAAGAGGGCTACAGCGTAAAATTACAGTGCGAGCTGTCAAAGAAGGGAGTGCCAGTTCAGTGGCAGAAACAGGGTCAGTTGCTCTCTGAGGAGGTATCTCGGGGAAAGTATCAGATGAAACTTGAAGGAAAGACAGCTGAATTGACCATTTTCAACATCCAACCACAAGATGCAGGAAAATACAGCTGCATCACAGGAGATGAGAAAACCACTGCTGAAGTCAAAGTGAAACGTAAGTTTTAATAAATCTATTGATTTAAGAGGAATTTCATCACTTCTGGCTATACAACCTTCATGCTATATAATAAGCAAATGTACTGATTATAAATAAGCTTGGCATTTGATAATAATATCCAAAAAGCTATTATTATGAGTCATGCAAATGATACAAAACATTACATGCCACTAGAGAGCCCACTGGATTTGAAATGCATATGTAAATATCAAAGCATTTACAATCTCATAGCTATGACAGGAAATTGGGAGATTATTTTTATAGTGCTAACATGAATAATTTAAAAAATTAAATGTTTTGTTTAATTATTGCAAACAAAATGTCAAGCTCATTTGAGGTGGTTTAAATACCAGATTGCAAATCAATACAGTCACCAGTAAATGTTTTTTCTAAAAACCCACAACAGCACTTCCTGTTACATTTAAACGGGAGATCCAGCGAGTAGTGGTTAAGGAAGGGAACAGTGGAGTTTTCTGCTGTGAGCTATCCAAACCTGGAGCTCCAGTGGAATGGAAGAAAGGAAGAGCCATTCTGAAACCTGGTGAGAAATATGAAATGAAACAGGAGGGACGTCTCACTAAACTGATCATCAACAATGTGGAGGAGAGTGATGCTGGCAAATACACCTGCAAGACAAAAGACAGCCAGTCTACAGCTGAGCTCACAGTCATAGGTGAGACCAAAATATTTTGAATATGACAATATTTTTTTGTTTTTTTTGTAAAGTATTGTTATTTCCCCTTTTTTGAATTTTTATGTTACGCATTTAACAGAATCACCCAAGCGCAGACGCCAAAGAGGTCAGCCTCAATATAGTCAATAAAAACTAAGTAGACCCAGTCAGCATAAGCACTGTGTGAGCTCCATTTTGTAGTTTCACAAAACATTCATGGCATTTTTCCATACCTTATCATTCTGCTTAATGTCACAGTAATCCTGTGTACTGTACATTACTCTCCAGTCCTTGATGAAAAGATGCAGTAAATGGAATTTTTGGAAAGAACTGCATCATTTGGGTGTTAAGGCAAAACATCCTTTAGCTGAGTCATAGCAGTAGTATGTTTCATTTTTCTCATGTCAAATAATTTGTGTATGAATAATACTTAGAAGATTAACTCACCACCTTGAATATAATGGATTAGCATATAATCCATTATAGTGCATAGTGCATACCCACATTAGTCATTGCTACTGCGTTTCTTCTGTAGTTGATTTGTAGTGTGTGGATTACCTAGTTAATGTATTTGAATGGACTTCTCCATCTGTAGTAATGTTGTCCATTGATTGCCCAAGCTGTACTATAAACAACCCTAATATAGTTTATTTATTTAAGTGTAATATTTAATCATAACCGTAGTCCTTACTTGTTAATGTTTTCCAGGTCATAATTTTTAAGATGAGATGTCTTTTGTACTGTTTTATGACACACAACATTCTGTTTGGTTCCTGCTTGTTAGATTTACCACCTAGTTTCAAACTACCACTAACTAACCAAGAGGTAACAGAAGGCAACAGTGTGGTTCTGCGTTGCGAGCTCAACAAACCTGCACCCTCAGTGGAGTGGAGAAGAGCAGGAGCGCTGCTAAAGAATGGAGACAAGTACCAGATGAGGAAGAAGGACCTGCAGGTGGAGATGAAGATTGCAGACCTGTGTGTGGAGGACACTGGGGATTATACATGTATATGTGGAGAGCAGAGAACAACATCTACGATTACAGTAAATGGTGAGTTCTGCTTTTACCTCAGTACATTGATATTTGTTTTTGTCTTTTTTCAGTCAAGACTCTTAAAAACCAAAAAAGTATTATATTAAAGTTGTCTTTGTAAGAAAACAAAAAGTATGTGATATGGAATTATTATTAGTTTAAGTTCACTTTTCTTTGTAACGTTTGTACTGATTTTGTCATTCAGTTCAAATGTCATGCAGCCCCATTAGACGTAATTTGAGTGTTGATTAAAACAAAAAAAATTTGATAACTGATTCCTGTCCCTTCTAAAAGATCTGGAAACAGCAAGGTCAATTAATTTGTTTTTGTTGTGCACTGAAAACATTCGTGTGTGAGATCAAAAGACAGACATGTTAAGAGAGATCAGATATGTTCAACAACAAAGAAAATAACATATTTCTTATCAAACCGCCCAGCTTTTCAAGTGAGCA
Organism: Etroplus canarensis; assembly: GCA_015106775.1. Taxonomy (NCBI): domain Eukaryota; kingdom Metazoa; phylum Chordata; class Actinopteri; order Cichliformes; family Cichlidae; genus Etroplus; species Etroplus canarensis. Next base: position 9,533 of record VUQH01021276.1, on the reverse strand, counting down.
AAAGTATTGCAACAGAATGTTTCAACTAAATTAAATTGAAAAAACCCTTAATATTTAGTTGCATATCACTTGCTCACAATAACTGTACCAGATGTCTTTTTTCTTCATTGGTTATGCTTTTCCAGGCTTTTACCACAGCATCTTTAGGTTGCCTGTTTAACTGTGGTTCTCCCTTCACTCCTCCCTTCAGGAGGTGAAATGTTCAACGTTCATTTGGGTTAAAATCTGGTGATTGACTTGGCCTGTCCAAAACCTGCTATTTTTCTACCTAATGAAGTAGAGGTAGCAGTGAGTTTTAGATGATTGTTTTGCTCCATAATTAAGTTCCTCCAGGTTAATTTGGATACATTACTCTGTAAACTGGCAAACAATACAGTATGTTTCTGTAGACTACTGCTTTTATTCTGCTTTTACTATCATGAGTTACATCATCAATTCAATAAGGAGAGATCATTTGAAGAATTTGAACATGATTTATTGGGTACAGAGTATGAGTAATGAATTGCTTGTTAGACTCTGATGAAGTAACATAATGGAGAGGAGTCCAACAATGGAAGGAAGTAGAACAGGCACCCCTGCCCCCAGAATCTAGATGCTGGTGGTTGAGGTGGGTGAGGATCTGAGTGACAATGAAGTGGAAATGGGGAGGAGGCGGGTTACACGACTGAGAGTCTGCAAGGCAGAATAACAGAAGAGCACCAAAGCACCAAACCAAAGCTTAAACTGAGAGTAGATACCCAGGGCTACTTAATGATTTAACAATCAATCTTGTATGGCACACCTGGGTAACAAGAAACACCTATTGCTGTTCATATTCCGATACATGCGCTAACTTGAAAAACTGTGTGGTTTAATACAAAATATGTTATGTTCTGTGCTGTTTAACATAGCTAGATGTAAATGCCAGTGAATAAAAGTTAAAACTCTGATCTCTCTCTCTCTCTCTCTCTCTCTCTCTCTCTCTCTCTCTCTCTCTCTCTCTCTTTTTTCTGTTTTTTTTTTTTTTCACACACAAAT
>VUQH01021271.1:1212-16511 GCA_015106775.1 Etroplus canarensis | reverse complement strand
TTTCTGGGTCACATCATGGATGATAGCTGAAACACACAGAAAAGATGGGAGATGTTTGAGTCACACATGTACCTCTGTGTGCAGTACTGTTTGTTTTGACTTTTGCGACAGCTGTAATACTGAATAAGCGCCACTAGATGTCACTCAAACAATGTTCATGAGAAAATTTTACTAGAAGGAAATGCAGGCCTCTAACCTATTGAATGTGCACTGAATCTTAAACAAGTTTTTTTTTTCCTCCCCATTGCTGTTGTGGCCTCTTCCTTCTTCTTCCACTCAGCAGGCATCTTGAAACACCTCAGGGTACTTACTTGGGCAGTTATCAAGAGAAGAATGCTGTGCACGAGATAAACTTGCTCCCATTTGAGATGTGTGGGCCAAGTGGGTGTCTTTCCTGCTGTTGATGGATGATCCAGGCCCTGATGAGACTGTTGATGAGTGCTTGGTCTCTTTCAGAGGTTGCTGTCCAAACAAACAGTGCATCCTGAGTAAACCAGGGAAATATGGGATAAAAATATGGACAGCATGCGATGCCAGGTCCAGCTCAAGATTCAAGATTCAAGAGCTTTTATTGTCATTTCAACCACATATAGCTGACCAGATCGTTCACTGACGGAGTGAACCAGTGTTTATTTAGCCTGTGTATGTTTAGTTCAAAAGTCTGGTATGTTTGAACTGGAAAGATTTGACTTGGCAGGAGCTGCATGTTGGCATTTACCAATTGTAGTAATTATAGAGATTCTTATATAGCACTTTTCCACTCTGAGCACTCAAAGTGCTTTTTACAAATCTCATTCATACACACATTCCTACAGTGCTTCATTGATTCTATACCTATTCATTCTTTCACACACATTCACATTCTGATGGATGCTCTGATCCATCGGAGCAGTTATGGGATATGAATCTTGCCCAAGGACACTTTGGCACATAGACTGGAGGAGCTGGGTGTCGAACTACTAACCTTCCTTTTGGAGAACATCTCATTCTACCTCTTGAACCACAGCCAACCCAACCAAGTGTGTTAATCTGAAACGTACATGCTTTGAACTTAAGAACAAGCTGATTTCTAGTCCTCTGCTGAGATTCCTATTTCCAAATCTTTGTTTCCTGCATTTAACTTCGAATGTGAACTCTCAATATGTAGTTTGTATTCACTTTTCTTCGAATCCACATAAAACCTGCTAACTTCACCTTAAAGAACTCTTTTGTACTTTGTCTCTGTAAGTATTCACATTTACTCAAAACGATCTCTGTAAAATTTAATAAAAGCAGGATATGTTTTACCTTTAAGGACTTAAACTTTTCATTTCATTCATCTTCTTCTGCTTAAAAATCCCAGTAGCTCAGCAGTTTTGCAGACACTCAGACCAGCCCATGGGTACCAACAACCATGCTGCGTCCAAAGTCACTTACCCCTCTTCCCCATTCTGATGCTCAATTTGAACTTCAGCAGATAATCTCAACCATGTCTACCTGCCACATGCACTGAGTTGCTGCCATTTGATATTTGCATTAATGAGCAGTTGAACAGGTGTACCAGTGAGTTTATGTCTTGTGATGCAAATGCAATAAGAACTTCATGATGTGTTATCTTTATAATAAAAATCTACTTTTCAACTGCTCCCTGGTATTGTCCACCAAGGGGTCACCACAGCAGAGTAATTAGCATTGGTAAGGTTTTATGCTGGATGCCCTTCCTGACACAACCCTCCATGGTGAGGGGGCTTGTGACCCCACCTGAAATTGAACCAGGGATGTTTTGCTTGTAAGGTAAATGTTGTGGTGGAAAAATTCAATATAGTCTTGGTGAGAAATGTATTATTAATTTTATTGACTTGTGCATGAGGGGAACAAAATACACAGCACACAGGATATGTGCAATTGGGAATCTGCTCCAACTAGCAGAAGGTTCCCCACTGTCTTATAGGAACTCAGCAGCAACTAGTGATAAGAAATAACCACAACATCCCAGTAAGGTGCTTAATAACTGTTATCCCATACCAGATGTCGCAGACAGAAGGACAAGGTCTCCATGACCTAAAACAAAATGTTAGTCTTACACAAAACATTGAAATACTTTTCCGCTGAGTGCATAATGTACAGAAAAACAAAAATGAAAATTTCCATCACATTTCCTCCCCTTTTGATTTGAAATGGTAAAGAATATAAACTTTCCCTTAGATCCCCCCTTTTGATAATTTAATTAATCACAGAAACAAAGATCCTGGTAAGTAACTTTCTCTTAGTAACTCGCATAATCAGGTTTCGAACACAGGAACTTATGCAACATTCACAAAGTATAAAAATTGCAGACAACTTTTAAATAGTAACTGAAAGGAAAGCTCTGCAGCATTCCCCAAGCCCCAACCAGGAGTCTGAAAAATTCCGAAGAGGACGAGTTGCCACTTATGTGGCAAAAAATCTCCAAGAGCATCCTACAGTCAATTAATGACTGGTTTGACAAGTTTGAGCAAAGTTTCCAAAGCCAGCAGGTGCTAAGGCGCTGAGAGGGTGTGTGAAATGGAGAATCAAGCGGCCGACTACGAGCAGCGCATTCAGAGTGTGGAAACATCGCTCGCCGAGCTACAGCAGCAAAATACAATGCTCCACTCCAAGTTGTCGGCTCTAGAGGGAAGATCCAGGCGTAATAATATAAAAATAGTAGGCATCCGGCTCTAGGTGGTAGTGACAAGTTACCAGATGACTGGGAAAGTACAGCTGAGGTGGTGAGGGAAACAACCAAGGTGGAATTTGGGGTCTCCTCTGGACAGAGGAAAGAAGACAAGGAGACTTGGTGGTGGAATGAGGAAGTACAGGAAAGTATTCAAAGGAAGAGGATGGCAAAGAAGTTTGACATCTTCTGCATTCAGAGATGCTCTTCTGATTGCAACAAGCATTCAACTGAGTTACTGTTGCCTTCCTATTAGCTTGAAGCAGTCTGGCCAGTCTCCTCTGACCTGGCCATCAACAAGGCATTTTCCCTCAGAGTACTCACTGAATATTTTCTCATTTTCGGACAATTCTCTGTAAAACCCTAGAGATGGCTGCGTGGGAAAATCCCAGTATCAGAACAGATCAGATCAGATAGATCAGAATACTCAGACCAACATCCACACCACGTTCAACATCACTTAAATCACCTTTGTCCTCATTCTGATGCTCAGTATGAACTCCAGCAGGTCATCTTGACATTGTCTACATGCCTAAATGTATTGGGTTGTGTCCACGTGATTAGCTGATTATTCAGAAGTAGATTAGATAGCTGAATAGATAGTTGCTCCACCATTCTGTGTGGAGTTTGCGTGGGTTTCCGGGTGCTCCGGCTTCCATGCAAAGGGGTTAGGTTAACTGGCAATTCTAAATCTACCGTAGGTGTGAATGTGAGTGTGAATGGTTGTCTGTCTCTCTGTGTTGGCTCTGCGACACACTTGTGACCTGTCCAGGGTGCACCCCGCCTTTCACCCTGTTACAGCTGGAATAGGCTCCAGCGACCTTAAATTGGATAAGCAGAAGAAGATGATTGAATGATGAACGAATAGATAGTTGTGTTAACAAGCACCTGAATGGGTATACCTAATGAAGTATATTTGGCCCCTTATTTACTGAATCCAAAATAAAAAAATACACTGATAACTGATAACTATACACAGGGGCCTGATCACTCCCAGCTATGCTCAGGAGTAACGCATCATGTGGAAGAAGAAAGTGACTGACATATATCAGTCTACATAAAAGTCACACCAAATATGCAACAGTGGCAAGGCAAAAAAGAAAAAACTATAGATTTTGTCAAGCAGGTAATGTGGGGATGCTTTGCTGCTTCAGTGTGACTTACTATAACTGAATTCTGCTCTCTGAAAATCCTGAAGAAGAATGCCACATCACAAGTCTGTAAATTCTAGCTAAAATGCTGCTAGGTTATGTCACATAACAATAATCCCAAGCACTATAAAGATAGACTACCTCTGATTTTCTCAAAAAGAATAAAATTAAAGTTTTGGATGGGCCAATTCAGTCTGGACCTGACCCCCTCTGAGAAGCTGTAGCAGGACCCGAAAAGAGCAGTTTACAAACTCTAACATGTTTGAAAAGAAGAGGAGGAAAAACTCCAACATAATGATATTAGTTTCACTAAATATACACAAAAACAAAAGAAACCAGAAGGAAAGGGGTGCCAAATACTTTTTTCACTTTTGCAGTATATTTTGCTGATGCAACACCTAACACAGAAGGAAAAATAATCCCACTAACATACTGATTGACTAACTGAAATGGAATTATTATTATGCACTAATACACTGAAGGACAGTAAGTGTGTATGTAGAAATAAGAAAAGAAGCAGCTTTTGGTTTTGAAAAGACTCTCCTATACAGACTTTATGTAGATAGTGTGAGGTAATACATAGTCATTTCTAATGTGAAACTCATCATCACCATCACAGACAATGGTAACATCCTGGAGACACACCGTCTGCAGCAGCAGACCACTAATACCACTCTGGGCTGCTGGGAAAATAACTGCATGCTTCATCTCCTTTCCCAATTATTTCTAAAGTAGTGCCTGAGGTATTGTATATTGTGATTGAAATAGAGAAACACCCACAGCAGCAATAGACATCAGAATGGCAATAGAACAGAAACCTAGATGTTGGTTTGGTTGAATTTCACAGCGCTGGTGCTTCAAAATGCATAGTTTGAGCATAAGAAAAATTGAGGAGATGGGAGTATGGATTAAGGTTCAAGGAGATTGTATGCAAAATTGTGTCAGTGCTGTATAATGGAGAGTTAAGAAAAAAATTTACCCTTCTTCTTATAAATAAATATTAGGAATATCCCAGACGACTGAAACTGCAGCTTCCAAAAAGATAATTAAGTTAAATCGACACCTCTCCAAACGAGCTAGAAAATAGAAGGTCTTTATGAAAGTAAGGTTCGTTTTGTTAGTCAAGTTAGTCCATTCACCACTAGAGTAGTTTGATGATACAATGTCTTCTTGTTATGTTAATGTTGATAGCCGGTGCTACCGATTGTACCAATAGCTTAAATAAAACTCTGAGCATGTTTTTAATGCATTCTGCCCATTTATTTATTCATGGGAGTGCAGTCGGCCATCTGATATGCATTCTTTGCGTCAGTTGTGAGGCCTCAGCCGAACTGGGAATGAGAATGCAAACAAAGGGTGGTGGATATGGTGGAGTAAATTGAGAATAATCCTGATATTTTCTCCTCGACATTTCTGGGCAAAGAAAATTTAACAAGTAAGAAGAAGGGTTGACTGTCACTTGAGTGCCTTTTCTAAAAATAAAATGGATATTTAAAAAAAAAAGACTGCTTAAGACCAGTTTTTTTTTCTGTTGCTATATAATACATTCAAAATAGCAAACACTTTTCAAAAGCTTGGTGCTGCAGTGACTGAGCATCAGGCTTTATAGCTGTTTAGCTCGTTTCATTCGATGAGTCAGCAGCTAAAATTTGTTCAATAAACATCCTTTGGCTCAAAGGTCAGTTAATTAGGTTGTGCTCATAATCTGGGGTTGACAGCATGAGTGTTATGAACTTAACCACTATCTGTGGCATCTGTGATTAGACCTGGATTAAACATCACACATCTTACAAGCACACCGACTGCTACCTTCTTCAATTAGAGATTATAAATAAAGTATAAAGCTTTTAAAGCCAGTCTCCCTGAAGCCTTTATATTGCACTGACCACAACGCTTACCTCCATGTCAGTAGGGATTTTTTTTTTTGTGCTAACGCACAAGACCACTTCCTTGTGAAATTAACTCAGCAGGGACAAAGCAGGAAACAGTGGAGTGTTTCTAAATAAAGCAGCAATCACTCAGCTCAGCTAAGGTGTTACAATGCATTCAGATAATATGGGAATAACTGTCATAGGGGTATCTTGAAGGCTCAGATGTGGCAGCGTTTACACATTCAAACTGAAATGAAACCATAACACTTCACTTTTCTGGAGTATTCTTTCAGAACTTTTAAACACAGAGTGGAGAGACTGTATTTTGCCTCATTATCTCAGTGTGAGATGTGATGACATTGGTGTCTGGTCACAGCATGGTTACAAAATGAGCAACGATGTCCCAAAATGGTCTGCCTGTGATAAGAAAAACTTCGCACCAACTGAGTTTGTTTTCTGTGCTCAGGGAAGTAACTTACTTTGGCACTTAATATGCAGCTGTCAAGCTTCTCAGAAGAATTTACAGTTGTTCTGTGTAACCGTGATGTGAAAAATAAATCACCTTTAGTGCATTATTTCTTCACCTCCTGGCTTAGTCCTACCAAAAAGGCAAAAAAGGCAACTTTTTATACTTCATTTGACAGAATATTTATTAAAAGAAAGAAATACTACCTTTGTGAGCCTAAAATTCATTAGGTAATGTTCATATCCTGTCATAGACATTAAGTGGAACCTAATAACAGCTTAATATTTTTTATTCTTGGACTCTACTAGAGTAGCTTTGCATGATTCACACTTCAAATGATCATTACTGCTCTTACACTGGGCCTTGGAACAGCCACTCAGTTCATTCTCTAGGTTACTGCCCTATTATCACCCACCAGGACCTGATGCTAGCTTATGCCACAGACCTAATTCTTGACCTGTCCTAACCGAACTCAATACATTACTATGTCATAAATAAACCCAATTTTATGAAAATTGCAATCCAGACCAGTACTCTGAGGAATAGCGATTTTTGTGAAAGTTGAAAAGTGCCCATAAATGACCAGACTGGTCAGTAGGGTGAAGCTATCTATCTATCTATCTATCTATCTATCTATCTAGATAGATAGATAGATAGATAGATAAAATAAGGAAAGGCCTAAGCACTTCAAAAACATGATTCTGTCTCCTATTTATCAAAACCCTGACTAAAGGGCAGATTATAATAGGTGCATATAATTTATTATAATGGCCAAACAGGCCATTTTGAAAGGAGGAAAAAAAATGTCCCTGACTGCAAATTTAACTTGAGAACATTGACTAGACTGTAAGGAAAAATGACCTCATACTTAATTAATGATGTTCCTTTGAGTGAATGACTTTTACTAAAAAAACACTTTGTCCTATGACTTTGAAGAGTAAAGACCTTCACAAATGGCAAATTACCTCCAATCCAAACAGTTACTCAAGGCAGCTGCTCTCACCACTGCTTCCTATGAAGCTACTCACACAGAATACAAAGATTAATCTTGCCTCTACAACAGATGGAAAATTCAGTAGGAGTGTTTTTGTGTGTTTTGGTGGGATTGGTGTGGGATCCACAAGGCCGCACAGATGCAGTCTGACCTATTGTATTTAGCAAGGCTTAGCAGTAGCTCTGCTATCCCTGTGCACCTCCATTACAATAATAGCTTTGGTAAGCTGCAGCCACATCAGGATTTGGTCTATTGCTCTGCAGCAGAACAACTCCCTCCTTGTCATCCGTGTTCTGTCAGTTGAGATGGTAACATTATTCTGAGTTATTCTGAGCAGCTGGGGATTATGAGGCAAATGTGGCTGCAAGACATCTGCGGGGAACAACACTATCAGTCCTTAATTATGATTTTAAAAAAGTCTTTTTCCTTCACTTAAATAACTAAAAAAAACTATGTCACAGCAATATAAATACATACCTACTCAATTTTATCCACCCAGACAGAAATAATGGAGTGAGATGTTTATCTAAAAATAACCAGCTCCTCTAAACTCAGGAGGGTTCTTAAATATAAGCTTAGAAGGGACAGAAAAGGTTTTAAATTGAAGGCCTTTTGCTATCGTGCTATTGAGGAGTCAAAATGACAGCAACATTATTTATGACAGATAAGACTGTTTTAGTAAAGGGGCTCTGTCCCAGATGTAATAGTCACTTACTGTATCTAATAGGAATCTGATTGTTTTCTTATCATTTCCTTTAATGATTTATAAATAGGGTTTCAACAATATGACCATCTCATAAAGTATCACACTTACACAGTAATACAACAATTTTACTGAATCAGTCCTTAAAACATGAGTGAATGTTCTTTTGTTGATGTTTTCCCTTTATTATTACTAAAGCTTAAAAACATGTTGTCTAAAGTGTAAGTATGACTAAAAAGCCTCACTTAAAAAATAAAATATAAATAAATGTCATTTAAACCAGAAACAGTTAGGAGAAAAAAAGAGCTACATCTTTAAAAGTGTCATCTTTCTGAAGAATTTCATAAATCATAAATGCATGTTAACGCAAATATCTAATCAGCCAATCCCAAGGCAGAAACAGTAAGTAGACACGGTCAAGACGACCCACTGAAGTTCAAACTGAGCATCAGAATGGGGAATCAAGATGATTAAGTGATTTTGAATGCAGCAAGGGTATCGGTGCCAGACAGGCTGCTTTGAGTATTTCAGAAACTTCTAATATATTGGGATTTTCCCACACAACCATCTCTAGGGTTTACAGAGGGTGGTCCAAAAAAAAATCCAGTAAGTGGCAGTGAGTAATGAAAATGCCTTGCTAATGTCAGAAGTCAGAAGAGAATGACCGGACTGCTTTGAGCTGATAAGAAGGCAACAGCAACTCAAATAATTGCACCCAAGTTATGCAGAAGAGCAACTCTGAATGCACGACACATGCAACCTCGAAGAAGATGGGACACATCAGCAGAAGACCACACCAGGTGCCACTTCTGTCAGCTAAGAACAGGAAACTGATGCCACAGTTCACACAGACTCACCAAAACTGGTCAGTAGAAGATTGGAAAAAAGCTTGTCTGGTCTGATAAGCCTCAATTTCTGCTGACAACACTGGGCATAAACAGCATGAAAGCATGAATCCATCCTGCCTTTATACCAGTGTTCAGGCTGTTGCTGGTGGTATTATGGTGTGGGGGGTATTTTCTTGGTACACTTTGGGCCCCTTAGTACAAAATGTCATCGTTTGATTGCCAAAGCCTACCTGAGTATTATTGCTGACTATGACCATCCCTTTATGAGCAAGTGTACTCATCTTCTAATGGCTGCTTCCAGCAACCTAACATGCCATGTTATACAGCTCAAATATACACAAATGTGTTCAGTGTACTCAAATGGCCTCCATAGTCACCAGATTTCAGCACCTTTGGGATGCAGTAGAACAGGAGATTCACATCATGGCTGCGACAATTCTGCAACAACTTTGTGATGCGCGCATGTGTACGTTTGTGTGTGTGTGTGTGTGTGTGTGTGTGTATGCTGTAAGTTTAAGGGTCTAATAGGCAGTCAAGGAGAAAAGGAGAAGTGCAGGTGAAATCCTCCATCTGGCTCAAGCAAGCAAATGTACATATTATGATGACCAAACAATTTTCCATGAATCATTGCAATAAAATGAAACCAGTATATTGCTGCAACTTGATTTGTAAGTCACATTATTTTGTAATACTTGAAGCATTTTAAAAAAAAGGTTGAAGAAATGACATCTCGGTCGTGGTTTCAAGTCTACAATAGGATAATGTGTGAGTATGGTATGTGAGTTACGTGAGTAATTTTGGAAAAGCAATCCTACTGTGTGCCAATACCAGTCTTCATTCACTTCATGCATTAGGCCAGAAAACAAACCTACTAGCACATGTTTTGAAAACAGTGTGTGCAAAACAAATTTTACAAAGGTCCCCGTATAATCATCACCCGTAACTCTGGAGTTCATGCTTCTTTTTGTTCTTGAACAAGCTTTGCATGAATCTGCTGAGCCACTAAAAGCATAAATATAAACATCTTGTTCACTACATGGTCCTCACAATCACATAGTGACTTGTGTACCAAGAAACAAATAACAGAGATCCAGCTATGAGCCCCACTGGTCCTTTCTTCTCTGCTGGATAAAGCTTCAGAGCCACCCTTGAACCTGATAATCAAGCACTGCTAAAATGTGTTTATCTGCATTCTTGGGCATATGCATTAATTATGCATGAGACTCTAAGTGTGCACAATATTAACATAAAATAATGTCAGCAATTTACACTTCTTATTTTCTTGTGAGTGAAACCAGGAGAGATTAAGGCAGTAGCAAAACATCTCATGGGGTTGAAAGAAGCAATACTGAATTTAGATCAGAATTTGTATCTCACCTAAAGCTAAAGCAATTCCCAGGCTTAATTCTAAATGGAATCTATGGTTTTTCACAACATAGCATACAACATCTATAAAACAGACAGTGCACGTTTTTAACTCAGTGTAAGCCCATTCTCAAACCATTCTTAATCTACTGTGTTCATTGAGTTCAAATCCACCCCTTACAATCCTGCAAGAACCTGCTAAAAACATGTATTTTCAACAGACTCCAAACACAGTGAGAACAGATTTTGCATTCAGGCCTTAGCTAGAAGGCTGTAGAAAGAAATCAAATGAAAGTCAAACAGCTTGTTAGAAGAAAAATACAGTAAAAACTTAAGCTCCTTTTATGAAAACTACTCTTCTATGTTTTGGGGGGTTTTTTGTGGCTGGGTATGGCAAAGATAGGACTGCATTTAGAAGGGGGAAAAGTGATCTGAAGACTCAATCCCCTTCTGAGCTCGTGGAAGTCTCAGGCAATGCTGCTTCCCTGGAGGCTAAGCAGAACTCAGCATGCAGGCGGTAATCACAGCCTATCAGCATCTCTGCTGCTGTATCATGGGCAGAATACAAAGCAGTGGATCAGAGAGAAACGAATGAGGCAGAGATAGATTTTCTTCTGTTCGATTCTGAGAAGTTTGTCTTAAGCCTAGTCGATTGCTATTTAAATCATCTGCTAAAAGGGAGAAGAAAGTACCCCAGGTTTCTCAAAATCCCAAGAGCTCACCACCAACTATTACACTGATATCACGTTTTTTTCTTTGCCTGTAAATCTACTCTTCACGTGCTGCCATCATATGAAGGTCAGTCAAGATTTACCCATATCCACCCCAGTGAAGCTTATTGAAGAGTAACTGCAGTTATGCAAAGCCAGCGGTGCTGTGGTTTGTGGTGTGGTAAAGCCAGTAGGTTAGTGATGTCTGTGGTAATGCGTGTGATTTGTCATTAAGATGCCCTCAGGGCAGAGCAGGACAGGATCTTCTAACAATCTGATTAGCTTGCTTTCATTTGATAGCAGCAGGCAGCAGGCCCAGAGACCGAGCTAAAAACAGACTAACAAGGGAATAAAGGGGAAGTGGAAGATTGTTTCAGGAGCATCAAAGTACAATACACAGTGTTCAAAGGGTATCATACTACAGCAGTCTAAAAAAACAAGAATAACATGTCCTATACTCTTATGAAAGAAATATCACTTTATATCAAACAAAACGTAAATGTTGACATGTTTTTTTGTACAGTAATATCATATTTACTGAAATGTATTGGTTCAGGAAGTACTTACGTGAATCCTGTTAAAAATCAGATGTGGTTTTTCCACCCTAAGCAGTCCAGCATCTTCAGAGCTGTGTAGAAACGTATGGCTGGTACAAATGGTTGGCTCTGGGGGGTTAACTGATTTAGTGTGAAAGGAGAATTTTAGAATGGAGCTGTGTGGTCTGCTGTGCGCATCAGTTTACAGGGATGCCAGTATGTAGCTCCTAAACCCAGTGATGAAAGTAAAAAAAAACACTGTACAAATATATGAACTATACAGAATACGGAGATATACAGTAAAAAAGGATGCTAATGTTTAAACCTATATTTTTGGCAACTTGCATTTACAGCTTGTTTGGCTGCATTACAGCTTTATGAAGATGATACTATACACTCTAAGTCAGGTAGAAGACTAAGCAAATATCTTAGCAAGTAGGTGCAAACATAGCAATACTAGTTTTCATCTAGAGTCATGTTTGTGTCAGTCAAATCAATGTAAGTTAAACATTCACAATCATGTGAAAAACAAAGATTTCGCATTACTTAACTTGGGCTTGTTTTGCAGCCACAGGACTGGCCTTGCAGTCATTGAGTTGACCTCTGTTTACCAAAGCATTCTGGAGTCAAATGTGAGGCCACTTGTCCTGATAGCTATGTGCATGTGGACTATTTGTAATGACAACTATAAACCCCCTTAAAGACACTGGATGCAAAAATATAACATATTTACAGCCTTCCAGAATTAATTAATGCTATTAACGCTATCAGCAGGATGCTGAAAGACACCCATCTTGATGTTGGGTCCAAACAATCCTGGTATTTGGTTTTTGAAATTGAAAATTAATTAAATGGAAGTCCAGCCCGGCTATTTATGTGATACCACTTTATACCACAAGATGGCCTGAGTCCATCAGGTGAGGAAGAAGAAATGATAGAGAAAAATATGTTGGACTGACAGGTCTTCTGGATGATTTAGGCAGCAAACAGTACTGAAGCACTTGGAAACAGACTCTTATCACAACGAATACCAACTCAAAGACAGAAATCACATGCGGTTGTGTGGTGGGGAAATGTTGCACTTAATGCAGTACTGTCCACTATAGAAGCTAATTGGGCAGCACAAACAGAATAAGTGCAGACAGTAGGTCTAGCACCTGCTTTCCACCTCTGTGTAAACACAGTGTGTGGGACACAAAGAGACAGCAGGGAGTGTATCACATTTACAACATGAAGAGAAAAATTATAGAAGCCAGAGAGCACAGAGTCACAGTGAACATACTGCAATGGGTGATTAAGCCTACAATACTTGATGCCCATAAGCACAGATATCAAATGAATGGGTAAAACGGTTGTAAGTCATTACATGTTTCTTTATTCTCTAATCCTTTTCTTAAAAAAAGAGCAGATTTATGTGTAACTGATGGTAACAATAGGATAAGATTGTATAACAGGAGGTTTGTATTAAAGGTTGTAGCTTTTGTCTCTGAGGCTTGCTAAAGTTAAGCAGAGCACAACTCACAATAATACAGTTGCTGGGTGTGATTAGCACTTCATAGCTACCTGCCAGACAGTTAACTGGAGGATCCATAAATTAGTTTTCTTTTCCAATTTGGCCTGGAACCTATGCCAGCATAGGATGAGAGGCAAGGTACACCAGAACACGTGGGCAGGTCACCAACACAGAGGCCAATTTATAACCCCCAATAACCTAACAAGCAAGTCTTTGTACTTTAGGAAAACATACAAACTCCACAGAAAGCTCCCAGCTGAGCAGGAAGTTTGAACCCACAACTTTCTTGCATTAATTCAAGAGTGCTAACCACTGCACCACCCTGATCTTAGAATCAACTTTTTCATTTTCTTGTTTCTCAATACAGGAGCAACTACACAAATACTCAATACACAATACACAACATCAGTGTTCTTCAGTGTTCTTCAGAGTTTTGATAAGACCTGTTGTGAGTTAATATTTGATATTATTTGTTGTTCAAAGAGTCAAATGTGTGTGTTTTCTAATAAATGATTAGGATATTTGATCTGGCATGACTGAGTGAATACAGATTTTTACTCAATTAAAATTGGGGACATGGGGCCTGATGGGCAGCACCACTGTCTCTGCTTTTTCTGTTGCTGCTGTTTTACACACACTCACACACATACACACAGAGCGAGTGTTACAACAGAGCCCACAGCTGTGGAGTAAACTAAAGTTCATTCCACACAAAAGAAAGAAAAAATGTCCTCTCCAACAACGATACTGACATATTAAAAAATACATTCTAAATACATTTAACAGCTTTAATTTTAATCATTTAGGACCAAGTTAAGAGGTGTATGTCCTGAGACAAAGCATTTTACCGCTGAAGACTGAACTTGATGGAGCCGCAAGACGGGTGCCAAATAAAGTCAAAGAAAACCTTTCAGATTTCTGTTCGGCAATTCCTTATTTATAACCTAACCTATGTGGATACTTGGAAAAACTTAAAAGTGACCTGTTTGTCTGCGCGTCCCTTCTATATTTTCTGTTTTGATGATGATCAGCCATTCTGAGCACCTGCACACACACTGCTGCCTCTCTCCATCTCTGCCTTTGCTCCTTTTTTAAGCCACACATATCATCATCATCTCTCTCTCTCTCTTTCTGTTCCTCCTCCTCTCATTCATACATTCTTTCCCTTTCCTCCTCCCTTTTCCTGCCCTCTTGCCATCTAACATTTCTCCTCCTCCCCTCTCTCGCTCTTCTCCTCGCACCCCTCCTACCGTTTGGACTGCAGCAGTTTCTCCTCAGCCTCCTGTCTTTCTCTTAGCAGCCTCTGCAGGTGAAGGATCTCCCTCTGGTAAGACGCTTTCCGCCCCTCCGCTGCCTCCTCCAACGCTGCCAGTCTGGTTGACGCCTGGCTCCGGTACACCTGCACATACACATTAGCGCACACAGACACAGAGGAATGAGATGTGGAGTGTTGCTATGAGAGAGGTGGATTTACATGAAGGACAGCGCAGCAGAGACAAGTGGAGTGGAGGAGGGGGTGTCTCACACACTGGGACAAGGTGAGGAACAACATCACACATTTACGCACGCACACGCACGCACACACACGTGCACAAACGCACACACACACACACACGCACACACACACACACACACACACTCTAGTAGAGGTTTCTGTAAAAAGGGGTGTGTTAGTGCATCTTTACCTCTACTGCATGTGGTGTTTATTTGTTTGCTGTGTGTGTACTTTCAAGAAATAATAGTTTGTAGTAGTTAAATTTCAGTCATTGTGTCTACAAATGAGCAGCTGTTAAGCTGCTGACAGCTCATAACTACTGCTTTTAGTGCAACACACACTCCTACAAGTGGCATACAGGTTTATTTTACTGTGGACTACTTTGTCTCTGATAAAGTCAAGAAATAATCTATGAAAGAAAACACTGTAAGAAAAGAGATTAATACTGATGCGCAAAAAACACAATGAGGGCAGAGAGAATGTTGTGTTGGTATTCTGGCCACTGCGGTTGGAGACAACTTAGGGATGAGAAAAACAAGGTCTGAATAAGGACAGATAGTGTGTGTGGGTGCTAGCCTTCTTGCAGCCTGCGTATATTTGTGTGTGCATAGGGACTATCACACTGCTTGGTAAAGGGTAAAACAAACATGTTTCTTAGACTTTTTCATTTTACATATTAATGCATTAGTTGAATAGCTGGCGTGCCTGCATTTGATTATAAGACATTCTTCAAATTGCTTTATGTTTTAATACTGATGAGAAATTTGATGCTGATTTATTTATTTATAAGGCTGTGACTCTAAAGCTTTACCTTCTTTTCCTTCAAAATCTAGCAATTATGGTACCTGATTAGTGAAATGTTGAGTTGTAATTATCCAAAAGGATGCATTCATACAAATTATGTTTTGACCCTAACTGCACCAGCTTATTGTAGACAGAAAGCAGGGGGGGGGGGGGGAAAACACCCCACAAC
>VUQH01021270.1:7386-45832 GCA_015106775.1 Etroplus canarensis | reverse complement strand
AATAAATATATATATATATATATATATATATATATATAATATAAACACAAACACACACACACACACACACACACACACACACACACACACGCGTTTTAGAAAAACACATGCTGTCATCTACTGTAGATGATAGTCTACTCTCTTCCAAAAGCCTTACTGTGTTAAATGAAAAGGTAATTCAAGACAATGCTGAACGTTGTACAGTTCCAACTGTTTTCAGACTTGTTGCTGGCATCACATTGAAAATGAGCATATATTTACATAAGTTGATATTTTGTCTTTGTAATTTTTTTTAATTACATATAGGATTTTAGATATTTGAAAACTGCAAATGTCTTTCTCTACATTTTAAAGTGTTCCAACTATTTTTGAATCAAGGTTGCATTAGTATTTTATAACACAGAATATCTAGATACAAAGAACTGCAAACTAGAAATATCACTTGTTCCCTAAGGTTAAATATATTGATGAAATTCGTTATACGGATCTAATGAAGGAGTTGGCATAACCTGCATATAATGTAGCTGTAGGCTGAATCTGGTTAAAGTTGTGTGCATGCTGAACAGGGCACACAGGGCCACTAGATGGAGTTAGATCCTACAGAAGAGCTTTGGGACTTTGGCTGAAACAAGACAATAATAGCACAAGTGGAACAGAGGACATGTAGCCCCTTCTTGTGCTTTAGACCTTTGGAAATAAGAATGCATAGTTTCATGCACAGAAACCACAGCATAATGTTCCAGTGGCCTGGTCTTATGTGGTATCCTAGGAGCATTTATGGTTCATAAATAGACTCTACACATTCCTACCATGGGAGCAGCTACCTTTTATTAAAATGAAAATGATAATCACCTCAAGCGCATCCCCCAGCTTTCAGCCTCTCTCATACAGTGAGCTAATTACCTATGCTGCTGTTTGGATTGTCCATGCAGCTATATGTAAGTAAAGTCTGTGTGAGTAGAAGAGAATTTTCTGTTTATTTGCTTTAAATTTTATAAAGCGAACTCGTTCTGAACTCCTCTAGCTTTAAAGGCTAATGGTGTATAAAAAAATACATAAAACCCAAACAAATTTACGAGGTTTTCTGTGAGATAAATCTCACTGTCCATCATTATCCTGATTTTTTTTTTTTTATTATTATTTTTCTTTTTCCTTTTAAGAGCATTGGGGCTGGGAAGATTCAAATGAGCGAAGAGATATATCATGAACTGCCTTACTGTCAGATATGATAATGCTGATGCAGAAGAATGTCTCAGTCTCTAATGGAGAGAAAATTATATAGTTAGATACACTGATAAGGGGGAAGTGGCATGCTATTTTTTGAATCCTCCCTCTCTGCTTTAAATCCAAGAACAGCATTTTAATGTTAATGGTCAATAAAAGCATAAAAAATATTGTAATTGGAGGACATTGCTAGTCAGGGTTTTACACAGATATAAACAGCACAGGACAGTGCAGCCTCTTCTAAAAGAATAATAAAATAGAAAAATAGCATTTTATGAACTCTATTGCTGTAGATTCAAAAATGTCTCTCAGCGTTATTATATTTATTTGAATATTATGTATGTTGTGCCTGGGACTCTGTAAGGGACTCTGTAAGTGACTCTTGTGTCACAGACAAGGAGTCACTGTCTTGACACAATGTAAAGAAGAGAGAAGGAAAACAAATTTAAGTGCTAGTCCCACAGGAGTAAATGTGAACCCTGTCAACAGATGTTTAGTGCTGTGAAAAGACAAGGAAAAAAATCACCATTTCTCTTGATCTCTTGTGTGAATTGCACCATTTAGCATGTAGCAGTTGTGACAGGTAATTGACTTTAGACTTCAATGAGGAGTCTTTATGTCATGGTAAATAATGCATTGTTTCTCTGCCTTTATCAATATTCATAGTTTATGTAGATTTTTTTAAATATATGTATGCATGCATGTTTGTTTTTATCATCTCTGATGTATATAGAATAGATGCATTTAAAGCACAAGTAAACTCCTATGTTTAGCCGGTGTGTCTGACTAATAGAAAGTTGACTTGAGCAGCTGATACATTTAAAATACTGGCATGAATTAACCATTGTTGTTGGATGATCTCATTTGCGTCCTGCTTTGAGCTCAAACTCCTAATTCTCTTTATATACTGAAATATTAAAAGCCTAATATGTCATCTGTCATGACTGTCATTTATCATCTTAGCTGCAACGTGTCCTGTGGGCCTATAAAGATTTCCTTCAAATTACTTTTGATTAAATTGCCAGCATTTGTTCCTGTTTATATGCCTGTCCTTCCAATCCATTCGATCTTTGGCTTCATTAGTAGCTGCCTGTCCGCATGTTGAGGTTTGCCCTTCCATGCCTTTATTTACCAAATGACCCAACTTTGGCATTTCTGCCTGGCTTAGACAGCTGAGCTGATTAAGAAGTTGCCTTTTGAGCAGTAATTTATTCCACTCCACCATTTTGTTATATGGCTATTGTTTCTTTTAAAGTTTACCCTGATTCTCTTTAGATGGAAGTCACGCTAATTCTGATTTCCTTTTGGAAAAGCTATTTAGTCTTACAATGTATGATAGATCTGATTAGTCATTCAGGCCGGCCTCTGCTTTTATGCTTACATTAACTAACACAAAGAGCCCCCCTACAGGTTAAAGTTTAAATGTGGATTAGCAGATAAAGCAACTCCTGATTAGGTTACTGTGGGGCTTAGAAGGAAAAATGGATTTTCCTTGCACATTATTTCACAAACATCTTCACTCTGCCTTCTTTCTCTCCCTTTCTTTTCTTGTCTGGCTTCATCCTCTCATATTCACTCCCAGCATGGATATCTATTTTGGCGCAAAATCTTTGAACAATTATGCAAATGCATGTAAGGCAATGCACAATACAGTATGGAAATGGCTCAGAGAGAAAATGGACTCATTAAGGACAGATGGCATGAGTGCTAAAAGCCATTTGTTATGGATGCAGGAAGACATTTCAGACAATGTCAGAACCTGAGAGACATCAGATATGTTTTTCACACCAAGCACTATTTGTTGTGGTGGTGTAGTTCTTGATTATTTCAGCATGTTGATGATTATAAATGAGCAACTTTCAGAACAAGATGAGGCAGAGACTTCTCCCCATGTGTTATGACTGTGGCACTGGCATATACATTTTCATTCTTGTTTAAATGATGAAAAGCTCGTAATATTTTATCCTTTTGACAGATTTTTTTATTGTGTTAAATTATATTCTACAAAATCTTTAACAAAATAGTGTATGTTGATCAAGTTAGCTATACATTAAGTATGGAACCTTGCGTTGTGGTACGATCACTGCTTCTAAGATGAATAGGAATGTAAAAGGACTTATGTTGTGGGCTTCTGAAATTACATGCACCATATGCATGACTTCTGCACTGACATACATTTTTTGTCACTTTATGCAACATGAATTAAACTGCAAATAATGGGGACTTTAGAGAGAGAGATTACTTTCCATATATTGAATCGTGCTTTGAAATGACAATGAATGTGCGACACACAAAGTGAACAGTGGGGTTTTTCACAATTAAGAAAATTAAGTCTCTATTGGCTGGTAAGGATAAGATGTTTTGTTATCACTGAGGCCAGTGTTAACACTAGGTGGGAGAACTTTATTTGCAGTGAAGATAAAGCTTTAGAATCTATTGCAGATGGCACTATAAACACAACAGCATGGATGCAGGATTCACTCTGAAGACCTGCAACAGTAATGCGTCTGAAGGGGGAGTTATTGCTGGAGAAATGTGGGCATTGACATAGCCACTGTTTATTTTGTCTTTGGCCCTCAGTGGGCTTCCACAGTACCACTGTCTGGGCCTTTGATGTCACTGAGGTTATTGTTGACTATTCTCTGCTGTCTGCCTCAATATTCATCTGAGCTTCACATGGGACACAGAAGAGGGAGAGGCAAAGACTGCCATTTATTTCTACACTAATTTTCCTTTGTGATGGATGGCTTTCTTATTGTGTCATTTGTGGCTTTGAAAAATGCTCCTTGGAGCAGAAGAAATTACCATCTTACAAATCATACAAACACACAGTTCTGTGAAAAAAAGCTTGTGTCTAGGACAAAGAAGATTATCCTAAATTGAGTAAATTACGCAAGGAATGTTGAATTTATAAACCGATCAATAAAAAATAAAATTTTAGAGCAGCTGTAATGTAGCACAATATATCATATTATTTAAACAGGAATTTTTACATCAGCGCATGGATACGATTTTTGTGGCTTTGGTTTTAGTTGAAATGTTCTGTCTCAAAATCCTTACAGCTTTATGCATAACAATGCATAAAGCTGCACATCAAAATATTTCAGTATTAAGGTCTAGCATTAGAAAAAAAGCCTATAAAAAGTCAAAGAACAAACAAATGAAGACTATCAAAGGCTTTCATATTCAGGACTTTCTTTGTTGTATTCAGGCTGTCTTTTGTCCATCCTCTTACTATTGTGACAGGACACAGAGACTTCTAAAGGCCAAAGTTTCTTATTAAATTATTTCTGGGTGAGATGAACAGAGGCTGAATGGAATCATTAAAGTTCACCAGTTATAGGAATGCATGTGCCGCGCTGCCGTCTGCTGCGAGATGAAAAGCTGTGCATTTTCATGCTCCTTCAAAACCTTTAACTTGCCATGAAAAGATATGACATCAATCCTGGCAAAAACACAAGGGAGAAATGAACGATACCATTGTGGTCTCTAAACATCAATCAAGCTCAATACTTTGGAAAAACAATGCATTTTTGTTTGCATTTCAGAGGTGACAAACAACACTTGTGACTGGCTTAACATTGTCAATTCCCATTACTCAAAACCTGAAGCAAATCAGAATTAAACTGTGGCCCTGTTGCTAGGCAGCTGAGTTCTCTTGACATGGTGGTTAGTTTTTCTTTCATTGCTTGACAAGAGCAAAGTGAAAGGAGTTTAGAAAAACTTGCTTAAAGCGCCCAGAGGAAGGGGATAATTGGAGTCTGTGGATTGTGTAGTGGCCCTTGTGTGGAAACTTCCAGAGCTTGTAGACAGAGAGAGTTGCACGGAACCAAATTTTAACTCTTGTACACAAACTTGACCCCAGGACTACTGCGGGGTTTTCTACACTTCTTTTGCAGAGTGTTTGCCCTAGTGTGGCCCACGACCCAGTGTCAACAAGACAGAGGTGACAGAGCAAATAAGTGACAACAGTAATAATGTTGCAGTTTTATTTGCATTGCAGAGAAAGTGTTAAAAGTGCCAACTTGTTTGCCAGTGTGGGTGTGAGGGCTGCAGGAGGGGTGAAAAAATATACTATCACAGCTTAGATTTTACACTTTTTCTTTCAGAAAAAAATGATCATTTGAGGTCATCTTGATACTGTAGCCATGGTCAATTTTATTAGTCTGTCTGCATAAATATAAAAAGCTAGTTAAGTAAACAGTAAGATGGGGTCTATGCCTTTAATGACCCACGGAGGAGCCCAGCCTGCGAAAGTGCACACCCAGTTTAAGAGGGAACCAATTAATGCTGGATTAACATTCATGGTTATTTACAGTTGCTTTTGTGCTTGTTTCTGCACTCCGACTTCCGCACAGAAAAGAGAGAGAGAGGCGGAGAGCGCGAGAGTGAGGGTTGGGAGGGTGTGGAGAGGGAGAGTGCCGAGGGGCTTGGAGAATGGGGGGTTGTTTGGACCCAAGAGGTGCAGCGAGGTGGCTGGGTCCATTGTGAGGACACCACCTCTCTCATTATGCCCTCTCAATCAACACTCCTGCTCACAGGAAGCCCCTGTAAAGCCCATCTGCCATAGCTAATCTACAGGCAGCCCCGCGCTTGCGTCTGGGCCTGCTACCCTCAGCCGCATTATTCTCAGATCCAAGGCTTCGCCAGGGATCAGCCAAAGCCCATTAAAGTAAATAATAGCCAGAAATGACAGGCTTAGCAAGGATTGGGGAGGAAGTTGAAGACCAGTTTGAGCTGTGAGCTCTGATTAATAGAGAAAAGCATTTTGGGGGAGAGAGGGGGTTAGATGGAGAGGGAAAGTGAGGGAGAGAAGGGGGAGAGAATAGAGGAAAAATGACCTTAGTCTGCTGCAAAGAATTCCTCAACCTCAGGGTTGTTAGGACTAGTGCTACCATCTAAAGCATTAGCAATCCTTGAGCTACTTTTGCTTTGATGAAGCTCAAACAGGATGGGGTAAATGGGGGGAGAGGGGTACGGGTGATGAGGCAGGGGGTGGGATGCATGCCACATGCCACAGTCTTCAGAGGGCCTCAAGTCCAAGAAGTGTCAAGAGTTAATATCAGAAGTGGGAGAAGAACAGGTTTGTGGGTACACACAGCAGTCAGGTTAAAAAGTTTGCTTTTGACGTTGCCCTTTACAGATGAGGGTTAGTTATTATATTTACTAGAATACAAAACTTACTCAGCAATATTTTATATTTCTACTCATAATCATTTCTCTGATGGTGTTGAAGATTATAACTGGAAAAAGGAGTATTTATCCTTTAGTCATTCGAAATAATTCTTCACCAATTTTGACTCTGAATCAGTCATTTAGGTCAAAATGTATTTTCTAGTTTCTGGCAAAGTTGTATGTGTTTTTTACTTTGCTACATCCATATAAGGTGGATATCTTTGGAGTTTGGGCTGCTGATTTTCCCTGACATTTTATCAAATGAATGATTAAGTGATTGCTTTAAACTAAGGAATAGGGTTATCAATAATATAAATAATGATTAGCTGCATTAAAGCAAAACTTGGCACAAGAAAGAAATGCCATGAATTATACGCCACAAATAAAAAGATGAATATACATATTTTGTTTTTTTTTAAATCTTTGTACTGCTACTTTTAAAATTGCATGATCTTTTTTGTGTGTACTTGTGTGTGTTTTCTGGACGTGGATGCTATTCTCTCCACAACATTGGTATTTGTAGTGGAAGTAAGCCTGTTGGCTACTTTGAAAAGACTACTTTGTCATGGTCAGCTTAAGGTTAAACAATTAAAGCTGCTCCATAGAGTCAAGTTAGTGTCAAGTTAGGCATGGACACCAATGGTTCAGATGGTAAAGGAGAAAGGGGGGCAGAAAGAATGGTTAAATAAACTGACTTGTTTAATATTTAACTGACTTTTTGACACCCTCAGGCATTCTACCAAACATGACCCCTGAAAGCCATAACCTACATGCGTCACAAATTCAGGATCCAACACAGTGCTCTGTTACAACATGCTGTTTTATCTCAGAATTATAGTTCAGTCACATTAAAAAAAGTAAGTCCACAGAAAACAGACAAATTAAACATCCATTACCACAAGCTGTGACTTGCAGGGTGGAGGATGTTTTGGTGTACTGAGAGGATGGATAACACTGATCACAGAAGTGTTTGCGCTGTCCGTACTCGGATGTTTATTGCCACAAAAAAAGCTTATTCCACTGTGTGCTTGAGCTCAGCCTGGGATTTAACATGATTTGTCACTGGGCCGACAGTGGAGACGGTCTAAGCGAGATTATGTGAAGCAGTTCCACCTCTGCTTAACTACTGTAAAAATTGCTTATAAGCCTGTGAAGGAATTGGAATGCATTCAGGAAGCGAATGATGAGGCTTGTATTCGGTCTGGCTTCTTCTTATAGGATCCTCTGATTGGACAGATGCCCCAGACAGCTGGGGTGCAGGAAGAAACAAGTTACTGCTGC
The DNA here is from genome assembly GCA_015106775.1 of Etroplus canarensis. Taxonomy (NCBI): domain Eukaryota; kingdom Metazoa; phylum Chordata; class Actinopteri; order Cichliformes; family Cichlidae; genus Etroplus; species Etroplus canarensis. The sequence goes on along the minus strand of VUQH01021270.1, from coordinate 38,152 downwards.
ATGAAAGGTATGTTCACTCCTCTAAGAGTATTATCTATTGATCTATCGGTTACCTGAATCTTCAAAACTATAAAGAAAAAAGACGCGTGGAGACCTCTGCCTCAGAGATGTAATGAAGAATTTAAGATCCTCTGAATGTTTTATTGACAAGACTGTAAAAAGATATGATACACAGAAACTGACAAGGCCTCTAGGGAAACACTTAAGGTTTCCTAAAGAAGTGTTTAATGGTATCGATTTTTATTGTTCAGTGAACAGTGTGAAGCCTTTGACTGTTTTATTGAACGGATTTAGACACATGCTCTTAAACACAGAAAGGAAGAAGACTTTTCAGTTCTTAGATTTAATCCATCAAACAATGTGTGCATTGAATTTTAATAAGCTTTCTGAAGTCATACGATACACAGCTGCTTGGATTTCAAATGCTGCACTTCTGCTTATTTTACAGTAGCTGCTTCCTCCAAATGCCTCTTATGTCATAGTCCCCCTTACAGGATGTGGTTTGTTTTCCACTAATGCGACTGATGTTAGGACCTCAGCAACCAGCAGAGGCCTCTCATGTCTTGTATAACCCATCATACAAGTTAGACAAATCTATGACTAAAAGCTAAATAGATATTTTGAAATTATACTTTTAAAATTTCCAGTAAATATTTTGAAAAGAGAAGTTGAGTATAATGATTTTGTGCTTTTTTGTTTTTGTTTTGTTTTGTTTTTGATTTTTTTTTTTCAAGGACCCGAAGACCTGCTCTGGCTCTGGACAAACTTGCTGGCTATTTTAGGAATAAATGAATTGGTCACTTTTCTCTTTTTGGCTGGTGTATTCAGTGGTTGGAGCCACATCACCGCTCTTTGACCAGGGCCTCTTCCCCCCCCTCCTCTCTGTCCAGCCTGATCTTTCCTCTTCAGAGGACTGAATACTCATCCTTGACCGGCTCACCTAAATGAACCCTGCTCTCTCCATGTACCACAAAAGTGCCACTGTGTGGTGTCACCAAGGCTTTCTTCCCAGGAGACAGTGTGATTTCTATATCCGTTGTCATGGCGATGTGGCACGAAGGGAGGGAAATGGAGCTCTAACCTCTGGCTTTAGCTGGCTCCCAGGCCAGATGGTTCATTTGGGAAGAGCAGGAAACAGCACTCTGCCTGTTTGTTTGTATGCTGACAATGCCAGCACTTGAAATGGTGAAACGGGCACATAGTGGCACTATCTGTTAAACCCTGTAGTAGTCATGTAGCCATAGATGGGAAATGTGTAATACTGTAGAGTAAATAACCATAAGGACCTAGGGATGTCACAATACCAGAAATTTAGTAGTTTGTATCAATACTAGTAGAATTGCATGATTCTTGATACCATGTTTGATACAATGGTTTAAAAAAACATGTACTTAAACATTAACTCATATATCAAAAACATCCGAACATTACAAAAATGGGTTTTCTGTAAATAAAAGCAACTACAGCACTGTATTGCAACAGATTTGTGTAGCCATCACAATGATTCCTATGAAAAACACCACTTTTATAGGTTTTTGACCTTTTCTTTACCAGTTCGACTTTTTTGAATGGAACACCAACATATTTTGTTGTTACTATAAGTCATAAGGTTAGTTATATTATGTTAACTTACGCATTCATATGATGTTAGCAATTGCAAACATTTTAGCCTGTGGAGCTGATTTTACCAGCAATGCCAGCTGTCTCAAGACAGCATGTTGGTAATATGTGTTTCAGGATAGTATAAGATGGATAATACTTTGGATTTTGTTACTATGAATTGAAACTTTGAATTATTTGAACAGATCTGGATGCCTTTCTCTTTTTTTGCTAAAGTAGAAACATTTCCTGTGTTAGTATAAAATACATGATAGCATCATTTTCAGATTTAATTTTATGACTCAATTATCATCACTTGGTCATCTGCCTGGAACATAAAGTATTTGGATACCCAACTCTGGGCTGCCTTTCTCTTAAGGAGCTGGGCGGAGCTATCCCTACAGCTGCACAAGTTGGCATCTTCCATGTGCCGTTTTCACTGTGCCAGGTGTAGCTTTTCCCTGTTTGTTAGTGTCTTTCTTCAGCATATAAGGACAGACAAGAAAACTGGGTACACACACTGCATTTGGTACTATGGTACCCAAAAAAGACAGCAAGTGTTAGAAGCCTTGATTTTAAGATTTTTTGTCCCACCATTTTTATCTTTTGAAGTTATTGGTCAATGCTAGCAAACTACGTAAGCAAGATGCATATAGACTGTATCACTGCTGTATAGATGCATCACACGGACACAGGTAAGTTATAATAAGAGCTAAGCAATATAGAAATCATTTAGAATTTTACTCAACAAAACTGCAGCAAAAATGTTAGATGGGCAGTTAGTATAGTTAACCTGTAAGCTGTTTAGTTTATCAGATATTTGCATTTAAAAAAATAACAGAGAGAGGTCTGGTTATTGACTCTCATTATCTGAAGTAACACCTAGCAGACAGCTACCGGCTACAGCCACCTGTTTCAGGATCCACTGTTCAGTCAATGATCATGCCCCTAAAAATTTTCATTTTTACATTAAACAGGTGAGCTATTAAAAGTTACCCCCAGTACAGTTGTCATAATGGATTAAAGTAGCTACACACAGCAAAACTACTTTTGTGTAAGGCTGTATGAATGCTTCTATAAAGTTGGACATTTTAAAATAGAAGTCTACAGGGATTGATTCACTTTTGGAGTCAGACACAAGTGGTAAATTGAGGAACTGCAGTTTTTGACACTTCAGCGTTGGCTTCATTTTTCAGCCCAGAAGTTTAGCACCTATTTAGAAACTCATCATAAAACCATCAACATTGAAGCACCCTTATGTTAACAAAGAGATGAAACGTCATCACAAGAAAGCAAGAAGTTCACTCTATTCCAACACCCCTCAGCGAAACTAAACTGCTTCATGAAAACTAATACCATTCCTCAATTTCAGAGTATTGCCTTCAAACACTCCTGCCAGAGACACCTGATACTCCTGAAGCAGGGAATCAAACAAACTGCGAGGTGTTTTTAGATTAGCACTTAAACAGAGAAAGCAGAGTCGGAATTGCATTTACCCCAAAACCTACCATTTAAGGAGACTGGGAGGCAAAATGAAGACGTTGGCATTATTAAAATCAAATCTGGAAAGGCTCACATGCACTTCCTCCTAATGATGAGGGAGTGCCATGACCAGTCGAGAGGAAGAGAACACCATTTTCTATTCATTTGGCAGCATGCCCAGATCTCATTCAACCAAAAACTCTTCTCAATCCAAACTTAATCCCAGCCAATTAAAAGATGGCATTGCTTTTCCTCCTCTGTCATTATGCTGATGAGAAAGCAGTTCATCAAGAAGAAGGTAGAGATTTGTTTTTTGGTGGGCCAGAGCATATGCACTCATTTTTCAAGGCTTAAAAGTATTTAGGATTTGAATATTTGTGTCAAAATGGCCATTATTCTGGCTTGATAAACTCTAATGTGCTACAATGTAATGACAAAAAAAAAATGAAAAGGGATTGATCTCAGAGGAAAATGAATATTTATTGATGTAGAAAAGTATGCTTTGTGTTTTTCCCTGACTCCTAGGGGGAAGGTGTGAAATCTAATAAAGCCATTCTCAGGAGGGGTGGCTTTGATCAGAGATTCTCTAAACAAGCAGGAAGTCCCATGTGAGCATAAGATCTGTATACTCCAACATGTGCTATCTTTACATCTCAGCTTCTGTTTTTGCTAAAACAGAGCTGTTGTATTGGAAACAGCTGAACTATTTCAATTTCAGCCTGAGGCAACATTCTCCTCTCAAAGAAGTGTCGGGATGAACCATATGTTACAAACATTTTTCTGTAAAGTCTCTTTGAATAGCATATGGCTTGCTCAGGTGAGAAGGCATTACTTATCAGAAATAATGCTCATTACCTCAGTTGTATATCTAATTCTATTTGCTGTATTTATATTACAGCATATGCTTGATGTGAAACATAAAATGATTACATGGTTTCACATACTCTTGGCTCTTAATCCACCAAGTCCCAAACTGTGTGTTGATCATTTAAACATTATGCCATTAAAAAAATATTTGTAGGACAGTTCAGGGTTAAAATGACACATGGGAATAAAAAAATGTGTGGAAAGATGATGTGTGATGCAGCAGAAGTGGAGCGATATGCTGATCTGATGATGCGGAGTGGGCAGTGCTGGCTGTTGCTTCATGCAGAGTCAGTGTGTGTCTTACTGTGGTTCCTCTCACACTCCAGAAGGTCACACAGGGAGTGGCTTGCACACATACACAAACACATACTCATATTCCCAGCCAACCTTAAAATAGCTGTAAAGCTCTCCTCCTCCTATAGTCAGACTGCACCAAATGAATATCTGCTACAGCTCTGATTATGATTTAGAGTTTCACATAATGATAGTTTTAGACTATTAATTAAACCATTTAAAATGTTGTCTTTTGGTTTCCTAACAGTTACCTTCAAGACTATTAAATAATTACACAAGCTATATGATATTAAAAGTCATCACAATGTTGTCACTACAAGCCCAGAGCATTATTTTGTGGTTGCACAATTCCTGCAAATGTTAAGATTCTGAATGTCTCGCATAACATTTTATGCAAACAAATAAAACATCATAGCATAAATGAGACTGCAATGTCTGGCATCTTAGAAAACATGAAATGGCTGATATAATAAAAAAGTAAGAGCAGGATTTTTTAATGACTGACTGACCTGGCTGGTCAGTCATTATTAATTAATTAAATGGTCAGTCTATAAATTGTCATAAAACGATAAAATGTGCTTATCTTAGTTTCATAGAAATACAGGGACTTCTTCAAATTGATTGCTGTCTCTGACAAAAAGCTATTCAATATAACAATTAAAATTCTTCTTAGTTTCTGCTTGAACTTAACTGGTTACTTGATTATAATAAATGCTCCCTAGTTCTTTTTAAACTTCTATTCAAGCAATATATCAGAAAACATACACATTAAAATATAACAAGCTTTCCCTACTTCTTATGGATTTTTTAAAATAATATAAGTAACTGACAACAAACCAAAGCCACGACGGAAAGGTGTTCCAGTGGGATAGTAGTACAGCTATGTGACAGGGCAAACACACTTAACTAACAACTTCCTTCACATTGGATGCCCTTTGACAAACAGCCCTGCTCCTCAGCGCTTACGCCATGTGCCTCAGCATTAACGCTAACGCCCTGTAGTATGGTCGGCTGGACAGGCACTTGACTGATGGCTCTATTAGAGCCCCCTACTATGGTACCTAGTCCTATCTTCGGCCTTTCCCTCTACTGGAGGTGCTGCTGACAACGCACTGATGGGCAAAGGGAAAGACTAAATGGAGGGTCTAAACACACCAACAACCACATTCAGAGACTCACCAATAGAGCAATACATATAAAAACAGACACATGCGTGTGAAGGGAGACACATGGACGCGGCTGTGCGCACAAACACACAAGGACCACACAAATAAGTAGAAAGGATTTAGCCATGCTTCACCTTTTTGTATTTGGTTGGAACAATGGCTTACACAAATACAACACACAGCTGATCTGCACCCCTCCAATTCTGTCTCTTTGGTGGCTTGTTCCTTAGACCACCATGAAACATGGAGGCCACTGAAAGGCTGGCTCTTGATAATCAGCTCTGAAGGGGGTGGAAAATACAATTCATATCTCCACTCTTCTTGGTAAAGCAACCACTGGAGCAGGAAATGACAGTGGATGTTTTAATCTTCAAACGGTGAGCACCACGCTCCCTCAGGCTAGATAGAAGAATCTGCTCAAATGTGACGGATCTGCCTACCCATTTGAGCTGCCTGCTCACCACAGCAGCTCAGGTCTCTCTTTTTATATAAAAATTAGATGTCTTTGTAATAGATTTATATTCAACTGACAGCATGAAAATCTAAGATTTTTGACAGAGCTTTTGGACTGATTTTCCTACAGTCTCTGTATGGACTTGCTAAAATTGTGAGTCAGGCAATACTTTCTGGGTAAGGCTGTAAACACCAAGCCCCCTGGTAGCTGCCTTCCATGAATGCCTGCTACCTTCTAAAAGTTCTCACAGGAAATTTGCAAAGTGGAGAAATGACATGACACAATTATATCACCCTTTAATGGGTATATTGCTCCCTTCAAGACTTCCCTTATCCTTAAAAACAGTTCAGATCTGGACTATTTCTTTCCTTACCACATGAAAGAAAGGACAAAATAAGGAAAGAAGAGAGTGGCAAAAGAGTAAAACAAGTTACATTCAACCAAATGGAGTTGCTCGGCTTCGAAATGATCTCAATTTATCACTGTCAATAACGGCAACAATCCCAGGCTAGAGACATGAATATTAATTGAAAATAATCAGATTAAGCCACTACAACCTGACATTTTGAGATGGGTACTTTATCTTCAGGGCTGAAAAAAGGAAAGATTGCCTATGTCCAAATCAGAGAACACTGCTTAATTGCATGTTATCACCCTATTATTGCCTTGGCATTATATAAAACACTATGGTAATTACTCTGCAGATAGTGATGTAAATAGCCTCAGGCTGCTGCATCCATATGAGGATATGAAGAGAGGGCATGGGGCTGAACATCTGGATTAAGAGGTAGCACAATTAGAAGTGCATAGTCAGGTGGCAGAAACACATATTTGCCAGCAGCATTCACACTTCACTTTGAAAACACGACTCCAAGCTTTAAACATTGCATGTTGCAAGAGGTCTTTAAATGTACACAAATAAGAATTTAGAAGTGCAGTCCTTAGGAAGATGTGTGAGTGCTTGATGGAGAAGATTGCAAGTGGCCCTCATGGTGTCACTGCCGGCCAGCCCAATGAACAGATACACTATGGGCCAGCTGGAGCTCCATTCCCTCTACAGAGGCCCCTAGCCCTGGAGGAAACACAGCTCTCAGGGCTGCCATCATATGTTTTCAACGTTTGTACAACGCCTGATAAATGTAACGTAAAAGGGCCTTTGTGTGTGGGGGCAGTGGGGGTTGACTGTGATTGCTGGTAATAACTGACTAATAGAATAAAGCAATAACGCACAGCCTCGGGGCGAGAGCTCTGTACCGACAATTTCATACTGCAGATTTATCATCGTGTGGAAATTAGCATTTCAGTCTGTTCACTTTCCCATCTGATAGAGCTCCATAGTGAAATTGTGCGTCCTGAAAAGATGTCTGTCGACTTCAGGTCTCTTTCGTCACAACACTCCATAACTCTCCTAACACCCCACAGAGAAGACGGGGAGCAATAATGATGGAGATTTGCAGTATGGCTTTTGTAGGCACTTCAGAAACTATTAAAATACAATTCCAATATTGGACACAATACAAAGGTGAAATGCTCAGTGCAATACTTGCCAGAGTTTGAAGACCGTTGTAATGAGTGAAATTTGATAAGAGATGGGAGGAGATCTGTCAATTCTTCTTCAGTGAAGTTTGAAAAGTAAAAAACATTGAGCTTGAAAACAGAAAGCCAGTGGTACCTAAGAAGAGCTGTCATGCTGATGAAACTAAACTAACCATAATCAAGCCATGTCAAACCTAAAGTTTTTTTTTTTTCCTAAATATGTATTTTCTTACTTTTGATGGACTTTACAACATGTCATAAACACAGTGCAGGAAAAAAAATAGAAATTTTGACTCTTACTTAGCCTCAGTCTGGTGTTCATTTTTTCCAAAGTGGCTGTTTCTCACCAACAGTGTCAACGAGTGACTGAATAAGCAAATGGTACTCAATGGATAATTTTGCTTACAATGTTCCGGAGGCCTATGATTAGAATATTAATTAGGCCCATCTATGACGGTCAGATAATAACAATGTCAGTGGGCTGAAAGGATTCTGTGACCTGTAAAAGGGCTATTCACGATCTCCAGTCTGCCATAGTTCATTCTTTTGGCCACAAGCAGCAGACTTTTTCACACCCTTTCTAAACATTCTGATCGCCCTGAGTTGAACCACTGTAGAGGAAGTATATTAAGAAATACAAATATGTTAAAAACTCCTTGTTTCATATCAATCTCATTAGATTTTTTCTCTGATTTTAGTTTAGTTTTTCAAAAACATCCCAATTAATGTCCATCCACCTTACAAAAGAGTTGACTTGGCATTATTTGGGTTTTAATTATATAACCTAGATCACAAACACCACAGATGATGTTCATTTGATCCCATGTGAAATAGTGATACCTTTTCTGAAACTCTCCTAACCACCAGGACAATAAGTCTGAGAAAAGAAATCATTAAAATTTGCTGTTGTAACATTTGTTCATCATAACTTTCTTGTGAAAATTAAATGACAAGAACCATTATATGAAAACTCCTGATGGAAAGTGTATCCCTTGTTTCCCTGTAAATGTGAGAACATTACTCATGTTGTGCCCCTTGGGAGGTCAATGGGATGCGTCTGTTTAGATGATGGGATGCCTCTGTTAGACGTTTTGCTGTACAGGCTACTTACAGCACTTAAGAAACAAAGCCAATAAAAACATGACATTCTTACAATGACTAAAAAGAGGGCCTTCAAGGGTCAGTAGGTTCATTGTGTGTATTAGTGTTAAGTCTCTCGAGAAAAGGCAGGATAAGCTTTTTGCTTTTTTTTATTGAGCTCAGTGACAACATCCCGTGAAATGAGGAAAACCAGCCATCAATCTATCCACAGAAAAACAGAGGCTTACAAAAGTTTAGCGTTAAGCGATGTTCAGATACAAATGTCTGTAGCTGGAATTTATTTCCAGACATTCAAGTGAGCAATTGGAATATATTTTCTAACTTAATTGGCTTTCAATATAAATTTGAACCTCTCATTCAATTGTGGTAAACTGTTGGAATAAGTAGCCTTATCTTCATTCATATCATGACAACAGTGTGCTAGTTTTAAATTAAAGTCAGTACTGATGCATGTTTGTCATGATTACATAGCTTTATTGTGGATAGTATTTATGCAATGAATTATGATAGTAACAAGATGTGTCATACGCCTGCATATTTTTCTCAATTAAAAATGTGGTGCTACACATTGTTTTCTGCAGAAAATTTGCACTGATAATCACATAGGGTGCTCTCCATCAAGGCTTAGGTGATAAACAACCAAACAGAGAAACGCACATAAAACACCCATTATGGATAGCTGTGAATGAAAGAAAACGTGTGTGTTCTGATTTAACTGTTAAAAATACATATTTTAGAGGGGTTTTTTGAGGGGTTTGAAGTGCTTTTTGTTGCTTGTTTACTTGCCCGTCTGGATCACAATGCTAATCCTGGAGTCAAGTTTCTTTTTATTTATTTTTTTTATGTAAATATGAAAAATGGTGAAAAAGCTGTTCAATACTGGGCATGTGTTCAAAATGCAGCTATACTGCAAAAATATTTGATTTTCATGCAAGATAAAAGGTAGTAGTAAATCATTATTTTTGCAAGGTTTAAACCTAATTATATTTAGTATTTTTTCTTTGAACATAATTAAAGCCATTTATAGATTATCAGACTATCTGACCTTTTATTGCCACTCCAGATTGAGTTTTAAAAGGCACCATGAACATGTTCACCAGAGCACAATCGTATCTAATCTAAAGGAAGCAAGTAAGCAGAAATTCGAAGATTCAGAATTACAGGAGCTTCATAAAATGCTTTGAGCTATATTTCTTTGGGATTAACTCCCTGGAGAGTGGTGGGCATAAATCAACCCATCATCTCCCCCCCCAAAAAATTAAATCTTTTTGAATTGAGTCAAAGAGGCATTTTGTCTCCTCATTTCAGGACCACTTAATGTTGTACTAGAATCACTGGGCTGGCAGGCATGTGGCTAGTGGCAGTGGACTGCGGTGAATGAGTTAAATCAGTCTCTCGTAAACTCGACCCTGTGTCGTCACAAGAGGAAAGAGGCCAAAGACTCACGCAATGAGGGTAATCCAACAGTGAGCCGGTGTGGCAGCGTTGTTTCCTGCTGGTCCCAGAAAGGCTCAAATAAACTCCCATGTGCACCCAAGGAGAGCAGAGGACAGGCATACATCAGAGAGGGAGCTGGAGCTTGAAGAAGTGTTGATTTGTCTTGGAGTGTCAGAGAGATGCTCCAATTGCAGCCTCCACCTAGTTGCATTGCTGTCATCAATTCTGCCAGTAGCAGAGCCATTGACTGTTGAGGTGATGGCTCTGTGTACTGTCTGCTGTCAGGAAGATTGGTAACTACAAAACTGGATCTGGCCAACTTGTTTTTTTAAATACAATGCTAATACTAAAACTGTATATTTTTACCTATGTTGTTGAGTATGTTGCATTCCCACTCCTGTAAAATGACTGCAGTTTATCCTGATTTTAAATTATTTTAAATTATTTATTTTTTTTAAAGCAAATTTTGGTACCAAACCCCAAATTGCTCCTGATGCATCTGGAGTGTATGTAAAAGTTAAATGCTTAAAAAATAAAGCGCTGTATGATTGTGTGTGTGTGTGCGCACATGTGTACGTGAGAGTGGGTGAATGTGGCTTTGCGCATTAAGCTCTTTGAGTGCTCAGTTAGAGTAGAAAAGTGCTATGCAGTTTGGTCCATAGGTTTTGGGATAATTACACATTTTTTGCCATTTTATCTCACAGTGGAATTTAAATTGGTCAAAATGTGATTGAACTGCAGCTTTATTTCATGAATGGGTTTGACAAAAAAATTGCATTAACTGTTTAGAAATTTCAGCCATTTTTATACAGGGTCCCCCATTTTTTAGAGGCTCAAAAGTAATGGAATAAACTGATATAGTTTTAGATATAAGAACTGCTTTTAATACTTGGATGAAAATTCTTTGCAATCAATGATGCCTGAAGTTTAGAGCCCATGGACACAAAACGCTGAGTTTCCTCCCTTGAGATGCTCTGTTAGGGCTTTACTGTAGCTGCTTTCAGTTGCTGCTTGTATATGGTTCACTCTGCTTTCAGCTTTGTTTTCAGTAACTGAATAGCATGATCTATTGGGTTATGATCAGGTGACTGACCATTGAAGAATATCCCATTTTTTTGCCATTTTTTTTCCCATTTTGAGAAACTCTTTAGTTGCCTTTGCAGTATGCTTTGGGTCATCCATTTTCACTGTGAAGCTCCATCAAATCAGCATTGCAGCATTTGGCTGAATCTGAGCAGAGAGCAGAATTCATCCTACCACTTCCATCAACAGTCGCATCATCAGTGAACACTAGTGATCAGTTTCCATTTGTAGCCATATATGACCATGCCAAACATTTTCTCCACCACCTTTTAAGGGATGATGTGGTATGCTCTGGATCATGAGCTGATTGTCTCCATCTCAGTACTTTTCTCTTTCTGTTGTTTTGGTACAAGTTAATTTCAGTTTCATCTCTCCAAGTGATTTTTTTTCCAGACCTGGGCAAGTTCTTTTCTATGTTTTCTGGCAAAATCTAATCTGGTCTTCCTGTTCTTGAATGTAGCCAGTGGTTTGTATCTGGTTTGTAAACCCTCTGTATTCATTAAGTTCTCTCTTTTTTGTAGACTTTAGTATACCTACCTCTTTGAGAGCGTTCTTGACTGGTCTATATATTGCGAAGGGGTTTTTCTTAACCAAATTAAGAATTCTGCAGTCATCACTTCAGTTGTTTTCCTGGCGTTTTGGTGTTGCTGAGCTAGCCTTCTTTTTAAGAATGTTTGAGATTGTTGTTTTGGCCACTCCTTAAGTTTTTTTCTATCTCACTGATCGATTTATTTTGATTTCTTTTTTTTTTGGCCAAATACTGCCCTTCTTCACTTGCATCGACATGTATTTGGACCTCATACTGAGGTGAACAGTGACCAAATGCAAATTCAACACTTGGAATCAACTCCAGATCTTTTATCTGCTTAGTTTGTCATAGATAATGAGGGAACAGGCTTTAGCTGATCATGAAACTGGTTGTCAGTATATTGTTCCATTACTTTTGAGCCTCTAAAAATGGGGGACTATGCCTAAAAATTGCAGTAATTCCTAAATAGTTAATGCAATTCTTTTGTCAAAACTCTTTTGTCAAAACTCTTTAATAAAAGCTAAAAGTCTGCATTTCAGTCTGTGACTGTTTGATCAAATCCACTGTGTTGGTGTACAGAGGCAAACTTGGTAAAGAAAATGTCATCGTTCCATTGCTGAGTACAGTCTACTAGTCCATTTACCATTTTTGGAATTTGGTGTCACATATGTTGCATCAGTTCTAGTTACAAAATGATTTACTGCTAACATTTTTAGTTTCATTGATACTGTTTTTTTAAGTCTTTTTTTTTAACAAAACGTCTTAATGTCTGTGCTGCTGATAAATGAATGCACAGCATGCTTTGCCAAAATGTTACAAAACATAATTCATACAGTACTAGCATGCAAACTCAGATACCATTGTCAAAAATATCTCTGTTCACTAATAACACCAAATGTTATATTCCAATAATTTGCCCTCTGAAGTTAAGAAGATGAATGAATGAGTTTAGTGTCTACAGTATTGAGAAATTTGTTTGATCTTAAGTTTTCTCCAGATTACTTCTCTGCCGTCTAATGAGACAAGTGCCAGTCAAAGTGGGAGCCATACTGCTATCCAACATTAAAATAGAAGCCTTGAGCAGTCTGTCTAGGGCGTGACGGGAGTTGGAGGTGTGATTGCTCCAACCAGCAGCCACCACCTGCTTAGCTTGTTCACGCTGTCATTGGTGCCTTTTTTTAGTGTGTACAGTCTTAAAGAGTTTAGCTATGCCTTTGATGCCTTCTTTGAGTTTGTTTTTTTTAAAAGAATACGCACAGGATCAATAAGGAGCACAGACTTCAAAGCTCATGCACTCTTCACCTGCTGCTGGTCACCATTTCTGAAGAATCACATACAAAGACTAAACAAGCAGTTAGTTGGGGTTGAGTGGAAGTGGACTTCATGATCAATAAAACCTAATACTTGTGTTTTGGAAAAAGTTGGCAGCACAATCAGAGTAAAGTAAATATTTTAGCCACTTGAGGCTAATTTCATTTGAACAGCATGTTTCTTTGCAAGAGGCAAGGAAAGAAATAGAACATTTCAGGGAGAAGATGCAAGACTCCTAAATATTTACAGCAATGGCCTTATTTTAGGAGATGTATGCTTCTAATTCTACTCTTGTACGCACACACACGCACGCACTTCAAAGTGCTTAGATTAATGCATAATAATCTCCAAGAGCCATAACGGTTTAATAACTCACTCAGATGTCTCTAATATGTCACTCAACACTCAAACACTAAACATTTGATAATAGTGCTTTTTTCTCTTTTTTCTCCTACAAATCTAGTAACCTAAGTGGCAGGAAAGTTCAAAGAAACAGACTGTAATGCATGTTATGGAAATAAACCCGGGGCTGATTATCCTTTAAATCTCTAGCTGCCCCAACCCCCTCTAAAAATGGCTGTCATGATGAAATGACTATCCTTTATTACATTCTTCTCCCTTAATCCTCCTCAATTTATTAGAGGGGGAGTGCCTCGGCACAACAATGCCAAAACTCATTTCCATGGGAGCCCACACGGCATGATGTCCATGAAGGGAGAGACAACTGATTTCCTATGCAAAGGGTCCTTTTGAAAGAGGGGGGGAGACAACTGATTCTTTTATTGCAAATGACTTCAGTGTTTTGTTTAGGGGGGCTGAGGGTAGTGAAGCCAGCATGACTTCTGCTCATACACTTTAATTCAGCTGATGCAGGTGCATGGCTAATTGCAGGTGTAGTACTGACCAGCCTCAACTATCTATATCCACACACAGAGAGGCATGGACTCAGATGTTCAGCTTTCTGTATAGACATTAGCCAGGTACAGAGAGAAAGATCAGCAAGCGCTTCATTTGCATTCCGCCATTCAAACTCTGTTGTAAGTCTGCAAGAAACTGAAGGGCTCTATTCAGAAATCTTAATAGTCTAGTGGATATCACAGTGTGGGAAAGCTAAGCACAAACTTTCTATGTGAGGAAAGTTTACAAAAGACTTACTGTGGATTGTTAGCTTATTGTCTCTGAAATAAATAATAGGAGGAAATTCAGTTCAGTCTCTGAGGGATAAACTGCAAAAGCCAAATCCAGCATCAAATGTGGAAAAGTGAATCTTTTAATGGAAAGCTTTAATTTCCATTTTGTCAGTTAAACAAGATTTTATTCCAATACATTTTTGTCGTGACTCTTTTAACGTTTAATTTTTTTTGTACTATGCAATCATTTTTCCCCCTTCAACCCTCTCTTCTTGTTCAATTATGCTCTTAAGAAAATGTGATGTGAGAAATACCATAAAAACGAGACCGGGCGGGGAAAAAGAAACTTCTAAATGAAAGCTCTCTCTCCCAGTCCCAAATGAGAGGAAATTACTCATCAAGTGATTATGAAACTGTTGGCATTATAGAAATCAGAGTGAAAGAATAGAGTCAGGAGGAAAGGAGGGAGGGGGTTGGCAATTTGTTCTCAATGGACAGCGGATGAAGAGGTGGCAAGTTAAAGTCTCCAATCTGAAGGATCTCCTTGTAAAGCTAATTCCAGTTAATGGCCAAGGAACAAACCTCCACTGCCCCACTGTATCTGACATCCTGGCTCCAGGTAATCAGACTGACATTAATGCAGGCTCCAGAAGAGACACCTCGTCATCAGGAATTTTCCTCATTGGCACCGAAAATGCCAGGCTGCACACCTCTGACTGCGTGGCCCCCACATCTATTAACCTTATTGATTTGGAGCCCTGCTGAGCCCCTCCAGAGCTCCCGCCCCCCTGCTGCTGGACTGAAGTGGATCAATCCTACGCCGGGGGCCACAACTCGATAACAACCCAGTGCTCAGAGGCTACTGTTTACAACCTGAAATGAATACACACATAGCTGCTGCTCTGTATATTCTCTGCTCAACTACCGCCACTTTTGGTGATGGTTTAAAAGTTTTAGTAAGTGTTAATTATATCTGTAAAAACTGGTTTAATAACTGCACATAGATGCCAATCTTTACCAATGTCATTAGTGTTTTTCTGAATAAAGATGTATAATAACCAAAATAATGCTACTAGTAACAGGAGCATTTCCTGCACAGTGAATAAGCCTTGCTGTTATGACCAGGGTAGTCAAAACTATTCTGTTCATTGATTTTTTTTTTCTTTCTTTTACTGCAGTTAATTAGTCCTAACAAAGTGCCCCTTGGAGTAAATACTCTGCATCAAACACTTGAGGCAATCAGCATACCCTGCCCCACAATTGTACCTTTAAAGTTTAATCAATGCAAATTGCATGTAGCAAACTACTTAATATTTTGCAAGGCACCATTGGGACAATAGCTTATCACTTTTAGTGCTTTATACAGTGGAAGGCTATGTAACAACACAGCTGTTTATTTAGAGCTTTTGAAAATGTATCACTTATCAAATACTTATTATTCCATATGATCACGTGTCATGTTGCTCTATGCATCTCACGCTGCTTCTACAGACAACATATGTATGAATCTATGCACCAGTAATCAACTCTATAGTGGAAATCTGTATGTATATCTGTTTAGTTTTTCATGAGTATTAAGCCCAAACTTCACTCTGTATAAAACAAGTCGCCGTCCTTTTTTGAAGTAGGGTCTCAAGAAAAAATGGCATCTGTGAAAACAACCCACTGTGGCTTTAAACTTTGAGCACATTCTTACTGACCAGCTGTAAAAACTCCAGCAGTACAACAGCACTAGGAAGTCATTGATATCTATTGTAACTCTATGGGACCTTTGGTTCAAGTCTACAGTCAACATCGTGACTGATGATGTTTAATTTTCTCAGCAGCGTTTCATCTTCCTTGGCCAGGCAGCTCTGGCAGGCAGCAAGTACAGCATGACGGACGTGACAGCAGCAGCACTCGCATTTTCTACAAATGTAAATAGCTCGTAATACTGTACCATTTGTGCCAGAGTGGAAAGCACTGTGTAGCAGTACAGTTCTGTGTACTTGGTAAGCCACTACAAGCTCTGTGTGATGGAAGCATAAGCATCAGTGTCGAGAACGGTTGGTCTCATCTGCGACTCATCATCAGCCAGTGGAGCCCAGCAGGGGGAAAAATGTACACCCAGGGCAAATCTGTAAACACCAATTTAATCTGCATGGAGAAAGTTACTGTCATCAGCTGTGACAGAAAAAGCCTCTGGGCCACGCCAAAGCGCAAAGAGTCACTCTTCTTTCCCCAATATCTCTGTCAAATGCAGACATTAAGCCATTATGGAAGTCAAAAATCTGCCATTGAGAAGATCTTTTCTCTCTGCCAGTCAGCACTCCAGAATGGATTTTATAGGGTCACAGTGTTAATGATGTGGATGCCCTGCAGTTTCTTCTTTACATTAATTGCTGACAAATTGGTACTGACCTTTGGAATTAGAATCAGAAAATTTAGGATTTCTCAACATAACATTATTAATCTTTCATGAGTTGATTTGATATTTTTGACAATTTTACAGCAAGATATAGTAGGGAAAATTTGCACAACTAATGCCAGTTTTTGTTATATTAATTTATGGTCACACTTACACTTAAGAAGATTTACCCCATATCTGTATCTTTTACAACAGACTGTGGGTGTAGTAGTCATGTTGTTTCTTGGCAGTGGAGTCAGTCTAAGGCAAAGTCAACACCAGGGATGATGAACATTTAACAATAATGAGAATTACTAGCGGTCCCTCCCCTGTTTTTCATACCCTAACATCCTGATTTCATGGGTGACACTTAGGGACCCCCTAGGCTCTCTAATGTGCGCTTGGGGACCCATGTGCTAGTCATAGCCAAGGCTTTAAGGATAAGTGTAGCTGTACAGAAGAAACAGGAAAACTGAGAATTTTCATACAGTGCAGATTTCATTCACAGTTAATTTAAAAGGTTTACTTTAGCAAAACTGTTTACACATCATCTAATGACACTGTAGTCTGGATTTTCTTTCTGTCCCTGCAGAGCTGGACTTCTGTGTATAACCATCAATGTAGACCCCCAAATCTGGCAATATGATCCCATCATGCTACCAGTTTTCTTACCACCAGTGGAAACTGATGTCACTGGACTGGTGGCCTAGCATCCACGGTCTGCGATATGTCAATCCCATTTGAGGTCACCATGTTTGCAATGGCAGAGACTTACATGGTTCAGTTGGCTTGGACCCAGCAACTGGAAGGGGGTAGGCCAAGCAGGCTATCGCACTGCCCCCTGGGGCGTCTCCTGACAGACTAGGAACATCAGGACAGATTTGGGAAGGCAATCCCGACAGGGAAGCAAGGGTGGGACAGGCAGCGAGGGAGAAACCATGCAGCAGGGCAGTTTCCCAGAATTCATTACTCACAGCTAATTTACAAACAAGGGGGGAAACCTGGCTGCAGGACAGACTTCAGCTTGTGGCCTCCTGCTATTATTTTGCGCTGTTCACATGACTTCTCTGTCCAAGTGTTTCTTGGCCAGCTTGGGGTAAAGTAAATCTTTTGAAACTTCATATGGGTAAATAGAGTTGAAACAGCAATCAGTTTCTTTCTTTCTTTTAATATTTATTTATTTATCACAGCCTTGTATCTTTTGAACTACTCTGAAGAGCAATGGATGAGGGAATACACAAGTGGATCCTGTACAGTGTCTGACCTTACAAGATACAGTCTACTCAAACATGCATATAAAGAAGGCAATTTGATTTACCTTCCTGCCTATATTTTTGATCAAATCGAACTGCAGTCCTGCCGGTTCCTGATTCATTTTAAAGATGCTAGATGTTGAGGAACATCTACAGGAGAGCCACATATTTTATCATCCCTGCTGCTTTAACCCATTTACTTCATGTCATCAAGCCAAGGCTATGGATTCCAGCACGGGAGAGGTTGTACGTAGCGCTGGGATAAAATAATTAGATGACTGTTTGAATTGTCTTATCACAGATTTTAACCGAGATATTCACAGCTGCTAATTGAATCTACTGAAAGGAAGGAATGCCCAGACAGTTCTGGTAAGTCGTAAATCTTCCATAAACGTTATTTGCTAGAAAAAAAAATGGTGAATCCCATGCTGTTAAATTCCTTAGGCCTGCTGTTGTCGATTAAAAGGACAGTCAGCTGGACACCCCTGTCCTACTGTGTAATGGTCAGTGGCCAGGCCAGAAACCCCTGCTGCTTTGAGTAAATTAACACTGGGCAGGACATTCTGTTGTTTTAAATCAAAAACAAATACATGGGCAACAACCTCTGGAGGCCAAATGTCAACATAGACGTTAAAGGAAAAAATATATACTGTTTGGAAACCCATCATGTATGTAAATACTTGCCACGAAGCTTTATTTATTCTACAGTTTTTCCTAAGTAGCTGCTGATTCTGAGCTAACTGAGAGCATGTTGTCAGTGATGGCAGAAGATTAAAATGGCATCTAATTGAATACATGCTGTAGCTGAACTGCAGTTGTATTACAGATCTATAAAAATCATGTATTTTAAAGGTTTGTACTCAATACAAGCCCAAAATTGGGGAAAGATGACCTTTAAAATGTAAATAGATGGCGTAAGTATTCATGCTGTAACTTACAAAGAAATTGAATTACACAGGGATAATGCATAATTAGATACCATTTAAAAAAGGAGATAGTCTAATTATTGGTGAAGCAGCTTAAGATGCTTTGCTCCTTAATTGAAGTACATCATGAATGCAGTGTGAATCTGTCCTGGCATGTTCTAACCAAATCTAAATCTTAATTAAATTTTGAGAAAAAGAAAGTGTTAGAGAGAAGCCTTAATCCATTTAAGGGAGGATGGTGAAGGGTTATTAGAGGGTGTTAATTCGTTAATCAGAACTTTGTGTGGCTATCCTTTACTATATTGAAGTCTGCACTATATTTGAACCACACAGTAGGAGGTGTACACAAACAGCCTCTAGCCATTGTGGATGTAGGTGCTGGGCCAGGAAATTAGAAAAGGCATTGAGCAAAGTCAGAAAAAGGCTTTCATGATGGTGTAATATTCTCTCTTTCATTTTTTTTTTTTACCCATTTCCATCATGTTGTCCCATTATGCTATTCTGTTGATATTTCCTATTGAAATGGGATCATCCTCAAACAAGTACCTAAGACAGGTAAGCCTTGAGTGGTAATGGTAACAAAGGCACCACAGGGGTCAAGTTCCTGTGTAAAGCCTTGTTAATGACATCATAATGGACAGAAGACTATGGTGTAACTACTAACTACAACTTCAAAGTAGGTGAGAGCTGGAGGAAGAAAAGAAGCTTAGAAGATGAGACCTTTCTGTGACCACGTCCTCTAATAGAAACACCATCCATCCTCATGACGCAGCATGGCCTCTCAGTCTCAAAGCCTCTAACTGCAACACAAATATATGCACAGAAATGTACAACAAAGCCAATTGCTTTTAAGCCTTCCATTGAGTTCTCTAGCTCTAATACAGCTGCTGAAGAAGCAGTGTGCTATTCATGATGCTTTACTGCCAAAAAAGAGAAGTTGAGGACACATGCTTGACAAAATCCTCTTTTCAGACATAATCCACCTAGCACCATTTTACTTGAGGACTGGAGTGTGTAACATCTGATCTTATCCTAAAAGCTATTCAGCACTATGTAGTGCTGGCTTGATTATGTTCCCTCAAACACACAGGAACCTTTCACTCCTTAGTGCCTTCCCATCACACCTGGGATAATAAAGAGGATTTAAACAGGTCTGAATAGGTTAACCAGGTGTTGAAACAAATAATGGTTTAAAATTGTAATTAACATGGCTTGAATAGAGCATTGCTCTTGGTAAAGGTCTCCTCTGTTGAATGACTTTGGTATGCAAGGGAACACAAGACTGAAAGGACCCTGTCTTTGTCACTGAAGAGAATAAGGAACTAATGGGGAATTAAGATCTTTAGAGCCTGTGTGCTTCTGTTATATGGCTTTTCCCCTTTTTTCCACAATGTAATGCCACAGTTCATAGTCCTGCCCAGTGAATTAGTTGCACTTCTCCTAAATGTTTAACTGCTGCCAGTGTGCTATGGTAAAATGTTACCTAATTAAAAAAACATGCGCTTGCTCAAGCCCAGAGTTATTCTAGAAAACCACAAGACAGGAAAGCAAACTTTATGTAACCCATCAACATAAACATAACACATAGTATTGTTTTGTCTTGTGAAAAACAGCTTCTCATAGTTTGCATAAAATATTGCTATACCTACAAAAACAGGCATACAGTGGGACACTTTCTAGCCCTTATCTAACCTCGATACATGGAAATCATTAGCATTTAAATGGCCTTCTATTCTTAAGGTGGGCATTTCATGAAAAGCCTGTGGTCAAAAACACATGCTGTCTCTGTAGCTGATGAACACACTGTAGAGCTTTAAAACTAAACATTGGAGCACAGTTGTGTTTTTGCAAATAAATTTTGTTATAGCTGCAAGAATTTTTTTCCAAGTGTGTGCTTGCAGTATTAATTGGTGCAAGGTTACTTCCACGTCACCACAAAGTCAAGTTTTCAAATCCTCTTGGCTCCAAGCAAGCCAAAGCCAAAGGGTCACATTCTACAAAGTTTCCAAACATCAGCCGTAGAACTTCCACGTGGTTCTTCGTTTCCTCTGAGTGTTTTGAAGCCCCCCGCGGAGAAGGTCCTAATCTTGACGCATCAAGCAATGAACAGAGAGAAAAGGCTGATTGCAAGTGATTGACAAGCCATGCGGTTACCACAGTAACTCCTTTTTGGCTTACTATGGAAGTCCAATTCATCATCAGAATCAGATGACTCTAAAAGGGCCTATTATGATAAGTGTGCACATGTGAGTGGCACAATCGACTACCTGTGAATCGATCGAACTGTCTGAGTCAACCACTCAACATGTTTGTTAAAAAATAAGACCAAAGTATGAGAACATACTGGATTTTCATATATTGTTCTGTATTTTACAGCGTTTTTTTAAATTAAAAATTTCTTATAAAGCTGCATCTGAAAGGTGTTTCTTTCTTCTGGGTCAATTCTGTAATTTTACAGGATTATAGATTACACCCTTTGAACATTTTTTCATAGCTTGTCCAGTGATGAATGGGCAGTTCCACATACAGATGCAGATTATGTTACTGAACTAAGGAAAACACATCTAAATACATACTTGTATTTTTCTTAATGGGCAATCGAACTTCCACAAGAAAATGTGCTTTATTACCAAAGTGGAAGTTTTGACAACATAACAGGAAAAAACAGCCATTTCACCCCTGCAGAGGAATGAGTAATGAGCAAACATACCCAAGCTCTGCCTCTCTTCATCTCACCATCTACCCTTCTCTCCCCCTCTAAGACATGCACACAAATAAAAATACCAAATTGTGTTTTTGGCACAGTGAAGATACTCTGTAGAAAAAGGTAAAGGAATTAAGTTTTCATATATTTCAGGATGGCTAAAGTATGACTGTAATTAAGCACTGGTGTTATACAGAAGTGCGTTCATAAGGTCTTTAGCATTAAATATACATTTATGAATGTATACACACATTGAACTGAGTGGTCTCCCACAATGTAGACAAACACATCATATGGATTTGTTGATCTGAAAATAAACATAGGAGGAAATCTACAAAATGTTATTTGAACACAGCTTCTATGGACACTAACAGATTTTCAGTGGTGGCTGTGTGTGCATGGTCAGGAAGCAGGCCAAAGCAAGCATCAGCATCAGCGTCAGTGCTGTGTAGCATCAGTGTGTCAGTGGCAGCGGGGGCTGCGGCACCCATGCGGGCTTCCCATCAACGCTGGGATGGAGCTGAGTTGGCCAGACAGCACCGTGGCACACTCCAAACTTACTTAGTGTAATTAAAGTTGAGAAAGGTTAAAGTTTGACACTGAAACGAGACGAAGGGTTCTTTCTCCCAGGCAAGAGACAATATAGGGTACCTCGTCAAAGCAGTTAACCGGTGAAGCCCTTGACCCTCCTGGAAAGCAAAGGAGACACAGTGGAAATGAAGATACACATCCAGTATCATGATTAGGTGTTAGGCCTTGAAAGGAGAGGACAATTGTGCGCACACATAATTAAATTGGCCAACCTTTTGTGGCACTACTCCTATTCAGGCATATACAGGAACATCCATCTGGAAGAATAAGTGTGTAATAGTCTGTGATCCATGTCTGGAAGGGCTGTGTGGATCTGCTGAAGATTTAATCCATTAAATAAACACAACAAGATGTAATGTCAAATCTAGAGATACTTGAAATGTAATGGTTTGAGAATGCTGCAGACTGGCTTGTCAGCAATTCAAAAAATTTAACTGAGGAACTAAAGAGAAAAATGATGTGTGTTTTCCTTTCTGTTTTATTATTTGCTGCAATTTCTCATTAAAACAAAAACTTTTTGTGTGATGTGGAAGCGTATGGTTAACAAGAATAGTTTGAAAGAAAACTTATATGTTCCTCCATTTAATTTTCCAACAGAAAAGGACAAAAATAGGGCACAATCATAAAAAGAAAGGAAAGTCTGCCTTAATATAGTTAATAATGTAGTGTGTATGCGGTATGAAAAATGCATTTTTTTTCTATGAAAAACAGATGAGATATAAAGGTTTTTATTACAAAGATCAACATATCAATCGTTTTTGTTCTTTTAAACTCACAGTCTTGTTAACCCCTTCTTCTGGTACTTCAGACATGTGAAGGCACGCTTTTGCTTAATGTTGAAGATGGATCAAACCAACATGACTGAAAGAAAAGTGACTTTGAGTAACAACTAGCCTTTCCATTACTATAATTTATGCTGTTCCTCCAAGAACACACATGTTTCTGAAATACATTCTATTTTTTGTGTGTTTGCTCAAACAGAATGATTAGGTTGCTCTTGATAATACTGTAAGGTCTTTACCCTTGTAATATAAATTACTGCTGTTTTGTTCAAACCGCCGATATATCTCACATAACACACAAGGTGTCATTTGATATCTGTGCTATGAAACACCAGCCAAGATAATGCTGGATGCAGACAGCAACAAAGTCCATAATTCATTTTGTTTACTTGCTGTCTACTTGTATTTTTACTTTTAGTTTTTTGTTGTTTGTATGATATTATGTTGAATTTTGTTTTCACATGATGTGTTATTGGGTTTAGGCACCAAAATGACAGGGTTAGATTAGGAAATGATCACAGTAAAATAAAGCCCATTCACAACATTCAACCTGTACCCACCCACTGGGTTAATGTGACCTCACGGGGTCCTGACCAAACACTGTAAGAAACGATAGTGCTCAGATGCCTGATGTTGTGAATTGGCCCTATATTAATAAAACAGGGTTGAATAATCACCACAAAAAAAAAATCAAAAAAACATGTTTTGTTTTCCTATATATCTGTATCTGTTTATGTGTATTTGTTTACAATTATAAATGTGCACATACAGACACAGACAAAAACTTCAAATACTGTAGCATTTGTGTGCACATGCATGACCACGCTTGCACACACAGAAAAACCTACGCTTGACCATTCACGTTCAAACACACACAGACCAAATTTGTTTTCAGTCATACACACTCAGATGCAGACGGAGGAGAAACAATTGCCACTTTAAAGGCTGGATCTTCTCTCTTTCAGCTTCAAGAGATGGAACACATGTCCCTGGCTTTGAGAATGTCAGGGGCCCATACAGGAAGCCCACTATGTTTTGTTGATGTGTCACTTGCACCTTTTCCTCTCTTGGTTTGGTGAAACCCACTCTCTGTAAATGATAGTCCCTTTTGTCTGTTATCAAAAAGACTGCTTTACTCTACACTGTTCTTGTATGAGCCTTGGCAGCTGTCATGCAAAACTAGTGAATATCATTAGAAATAAAATCATCCAAGCTATAAGTAATTAATTTTTTTCCCTTACATTCCTTCTCTGCTGACCCCTTCCATCTCATACCCCATCATAATTATTGCTCCTAGCAACAATCTATAGTTGAAAAACAAATAAACAGCAGACACCTCAAATCATTTGTAAAGTGAGCGGGGATGCTTAATAGAAACATCATTAAAATCATACATTGATTATGCAAACACTGATGGAGTTAGTTATGTCTGTCCAAATGTCTGCATTGCAAATGCCTCACTTGATTAACTGTCAAATTTGATTACAGATGGATTATATATTTAACAGCTGTAGGTAGACCACATCCCTGCGCTTTCCTTTTATGTTTTCTGGTCAGTCGTTAGCACAAAGTCTACACTTATATATGTGCTCTGTGCGTGTGTGTACCTCTGTACCTTTCGGCTGCTCCCTTGTATTCTCCACCAACGTGTTGCCACAGCAGATTAATCTGCATTGGTAAATTGGCAGAGGTTTTATGCCGGATGCCCTTCCTGACGCAACCCTCCACGCT
Source organism: Etroplus canarensis (assembly GCA_015106775.1). Lineage (NCBI taxonomy): Eukaryota > Metazoa > Chordata > Actinopteri > Cichliformes > Cichlidae > Etroplus > Etroplus canarensis. The sequence continues at coordinate 13,790 of VUQH01021270.1, read as the reverse complement.
GAGAGGGGCTTGTGGAATCGAACCAGGGACCTTTCGCTTCAAAGGCGAATGCACAAACCACTACGCTCTCTCTCTCTCTCTCTCTCTCTCTCTCTCTGTGGTGAAGTTAAATTGCTTTATCTGATCATAGTAGTGACAAAATTGTTAAAAATGATAAAACATGGCTTATGAAATAAATTTTCACGATGTACAAGGTTTTGTGGCCAATAAAAAAGAGGTAGAAATAAGTTAATGACTACTGATTGTGGTTCTGAATCTAAAGCTACAGTAGACTTCCATTTGATAAAGAACTGGGGGAAAAAGCTTACTGGCCAATCCTACACACTTTGAGCTTCAGCAGATATTAGCATGTAATGTGCTAACTCACACCTTTTTAAAACGGAGAGGTAATGGGCATTTCTTTTTGATGTGATGTCCTTTAACTTTTCAGTCTGGCATTTTTAATCCTTTTCAGATTAAAACACTCCCCTGTTCAGATACTCAAGCTCTGCAATATAAAGCTCCTAATCTCTGGTTCCCAACCACAGAAAATCCTATTAAGATCACCTTCAGTTTAACAGGGACATTGTTACAAAATGCAAAATATGCAGCTTCATCTGTATACTTTTAATTGAGGGTAAAGTGCCCCCGGTAGGTAGATACTGCACTGTATGCAAAACCATTAGAGTAATTTTGAGAATGTCTGTCAAGTCGAACCTCCAAACCACAGATTCTCTCTTGGGGGCTCCCTCAGGGCTGAGCCACGGGTGGGGGGCACAGGAGTTCAGTGGGGTATCATCGGGTGTCTCACAAGAGGTGTCAGCTTGGGAGGATTTGACTGATTAGGTAATATTCCTACATGTTCTCATGTAAGCAACATTTTGAGAACTCATTTTCTGTCGCCTATCCCCCTGTAATTCTTGTCCTTGCCGTCACTCTTTCAGGGCAACTTTCATCTCTTAACATGGCGACTCGGTGCTTAAAGAGCTGCCTATGACAACAACCTTGATGGCAGTGGCAGGCGTCAGCTTTCCATCGCAAAGCCACTTACCCAAGAGGGCGCCCCCCTGGTGGATACGTTGACGCTTAAATTGCCCTCATGTCCACCATGGCAACCACACGGTGACATGAGAAAAGAGTGTCTAGGCAGAGGGTTGCTACCATTCATCATCATAACCTCCTGTCCCACAGAAGTGACCTCATAAATGCATCAGGCTCATCGACTAATGAGGGGTTGCTAACCTGTTGTTACTGACTGCAGTGTCAGTCTCCAGGAGTTAAAGAGAAAAAAAAATACATAGTTCCCAAAGTGACCTGTGATTATTTAAATGAAAATATTTCTAATTGATGGTGATGTCTGAAAAATGAAATAAAATAAAGAGAAAGTTGTTAAAACGCAACGAAACAATATGCCAGGGGTCAAAACTCCCACTATCGCTAATTGAATGTGGTTAAGCTTCTATGAACTTTAACAGCATTTAAAAATGACACCAGCACTGACAGGAGCTAATGCAATTTTGAAAACATAAATGACCATAGAACATAAAAGAGCACGTCAGTTCACTCAAAAGCCTCTGAGGACATCTGACAGCCTTTTGATGTACAGTAGCCTCCTAGCAAAGCATCCTTGACTCTTCAGATAGATATGGATTGAAAGATTAAACACGGTTCTCATCTGAGACCTTCACACTTCACTTTGCTTTCCTGCATTATTAAGATACAATTACATGTCACATCTTATATTCACTGCTGAATAAAGCTCTTCACACCTTTCAGTACCTGCAGTCTCGTGCAGTATACTGTAGATTCCTGCCACTGTGTGTGTGTGTATATATATATATAATTCTCTGATTTATAGAAACTGAATTGCACAGTAATCACATTAGTAGATTTTCTTTTGTAAGGACTGAACACTGACTTAGAAATAGCAAGTAAAGCCCTTGGCTGCAGACATGGATATTATGGGGGATGGGAGCTAGTTAAGCTTTCTTTTAAGCATAACAGCTTTGGTGAGAATAGATGAGCCTTTATTTCTATAATTTGGGATTCATGGATTTCAAGAGGTGCTAAGCCCAATTTCTGGACCCCTCTTTCAAATGAGCGTGTGTTGATATAAACAGGACGGTGGTCAGCCATCTGTTTTAAAGATAAACGTGTGATCAAAGGGCATAACAAAACGTGTAAGGGCCTTTTTTTTCCCCCCTTCTTCTTTTTTTTTTCTTGAAGGAGAGTTTAAAGAATGTGGAGCGGTTTCCAGGGGATACGAATGAAAAGCTTTCGGAAATGTGGGGAGGAATTGAGCTGAAGGGGCAGCTTCTGAGAGAAATTCCCCTGTAGCTTTTGGAGCTGTGTGAGGAATCACCAGGGTTCTTCTTATCACACAAAGGAAAGGAAAGATGTGGTAATATTCAGTTAGGGTGCTCCCCAGTCCTGCTTTAATGAATGTTGTTTATTAATAAAGGAGACAGCAACACGCTGCCACCCCTGGTTGACCTTTCACCCCTACTGGGTCCCCTAAAATTGTTATTGTTATTGCTAGTGTTTGCCATTCTATTCTAAGAGAGCTTAACTTTTGCCTCATGTAGTCAGTGCTTGAAAAGCATATACGCAGTGTAAATAAACATAATGCAAGCTACAATACACTATATTGATTATACTCTCTTTGAACAATCTACTGTAATTTCACTTTATATTATATTTATATAATTAGATATAAATTCCCATTATTAAAAATGTTGCAGTTGCTTTGTCAGTTGACATCAAAATCTACTCTTTTGATAAATGATAAACAACTTGATTTATTATAAAAGCAGGGTTTTTGTTCTTACTGGTGACAGATTTTGCAGCATTTAATGCCTTAATTTGTGTTCATATAATGTATTTTAGTATCTCCGACAGCTTTGGTCAAACAAATAAGCTAAAGGTGCTACCCAGAACTCAATTAGTTTTCTTCTGTTTTGTAACTTGAAAATCAATTCAAAGGAATCAGCAAAAAGGTTTTACATATTATCTCTCAAAACATCAATATCCGCTTTGATAAAATATCTTTAACTCCAAGATTGACACTTTAAATATCCCCTAAGCTTGACCTTCCTCTCTAATGCCAGCTAGAGGCTTTTCAAAGCCAAGTGGTGTGTTAGAGAAGCTCGACTAAAGGCAGCTAAAGGTGCAGAGCTGTCTCTCGTCTTCAGTGTCTCACCCAGCTACTACAGTAGGAGTCCGCTCGCCCCTTGACCCTCTTGCACACAAAGGATTAAAGAGGGGAGAGACTCCTGACAGAACACACGCCAGCCACACTCAGTTTTGGCTAGGGTTTCTTTACATATACATGCACAGACGTGTCGGCAAGCACACACGAAGACACACTTGCACACAGTATAAAGTTTTTATTAAGACTTCTGCAGATGTTCACAAGACAGGCAAAACCTACACCTCTTACAAACCTGCAGAGTTTAAATCAAAGCAGAATTTGGCTCACATTTGACATATCAGTGTTGTTTTCTTATTCACATCTGTGTAATTTGTGGAAAACTGTGAGTCTTCTAGAGTTTTTATGGGCAAGGTTGATATAAAGAGTTATGATTGCGTGAGGTGGCCACAGTGTTTGCAGCCACCTTAGCAACAACTCACCCTGAAGGAAACATGCTACACCTTTTCTTACAGGTCACTCACTCTATTTTTCTCCATTTCTGGCTTTAAATCATTTGGGATATATATTTAAAAAGGTGCATCATTGTCAGCCTATGATGTTCTCATTATTGGTATGTTGATCATTCTTACCCGACTGCCCTCATTACGTCTGACAAGTCATGCAGTGATTAAAAATTGGAATGCTGCAACAACAGTGCAAGCATTAGGATCAGTGACTGCCTTAACTCTCAGTGACAAGGAAAGCCTGGCCAACGACTCCTCTCCAGTCAGTGGGAAATCTTCAGCCTGGCTGCCTTCTGCCGATTCAAAGCGACAGCTTCTGAAAGTGTAAGAGAGGCTGCAAGTCCAGCAAGGGCTTCTGGGTTGGGGGTTGGTTTTTCCACTTCTTGCTTCTATTATTATCTGGGTTTAATCAGCTATAGCACAAAGGTGAAAAGGCTTTGCACAAGCAGAAAGCTACAGCTACAGCAGCATTCCTATCACCTTGAATGGTAAATACTGTATAAATGCCTACACCATATGCCGTTTTTGCAGTTTGAGCCATAACAAATATTCAGGGCGACACATGCAAAGACTCCCAGCCAGCTTTGGTGTATCGTTGCTTCCTCACTGCAAGTGTAAGTGAGAAAACATGGCATTGAGAGACCGGAAAGATCTGTTTGCATGATCATCGTCCAAGTTCAAGGACTCTAATTAATCATTTCCTGAAAGCAATTTCACAAGTCCGACAACCTGCTGAAGTTTCAGCACAACACGAAATTTACAGTTTAACTTAAGCGAATGTCAAAAAAGCCAGAAACTTGTTTTAAAATGAACTTTACAGACATGAAGCAAACACTAGTCATAGCTACAGTTTCATGTGTCAGGGGTTCTAACAGTAGAACTAAACTATAGACTACTAAAAAAACGCTTATAGATGGGTTCACTTTCCAGTCCAGAATGGACTTGTGGGCAAAGGTCGATTGTTGGTAAAAAGCCAATGGATAAGCAATGTCTCCGCCCATATGCTCGCGATGGCAGGAAGCGACTGGGTGAAGGCATAACACATGCCAGCCAGGCTTTGGCCTGCCACCAGACCCTGTCATCACCCTCACCCGCTGGGAGCAGAAGGCTTTCAGGAAAATGCCACTGCTTTAGATTTTCAGAAGCAGGAAAAGAAAATACTTTAAAATGTATTCTTTATTTAAAGTGTTCAGTGTTATCAGCTATGGCTTAATGTATAAGAGACAAAATAAAATACAGTGTATCTAACACTTGAGTTGATTATTGCAATTTAAAAAGGGGTTTTGAGTTCATAAATTGACAGCCAATTAATAAATAAAACAGCCCATGGATGGAAAATAGAGGCGGCTTGGTTTAGATAAGTTATATAGTTATATGATAGCACAACAGAAATTAAGACCTCTCCAAACATATGAAAGGTGGCAGTAAATAATGAACACTCTCATATTGTCTTTTGATAATTTATGTGTTTATTAAATAGTACTTGCTAAGCACAGTAACTTGAAGTTCACTGCATCGTCCTGGGAGACATCTTTGCATTCTTATTTCTCTGTGTCAACGTTTTTAATTATATGTTGGCAGGGCTTAAGATTTCATTAAATTTGAGAGTATCATTTGGATGCTTGAAAGACAGCTTAGTGTCAGTCACTGCTATGGTGATGGATATAATAAATCCTATGCTTTCTAATCCTGTGATGTTAAATTCATTTTCCAAACCTGCAAATAAATCGCCGAAGACAACCCACTGAAATGCGTAATAGCAGATGTCACAGGATTCACAGACAAGTTGGAATACCCCTATTTCACAAGTGTCAGATAAAGACTGAGAGAAGTCAAAAAAGAGAGTAAGAAGAAAACTGATTGTAACCCAGTACCTTCTAAAGATACACTCACAGACATCACCACTGCCAGTATGTTTCATAATATTTAACATTTATTAGATGTTGATTGACACTGGTAAACACAATCTAGTTTCATTTGTATCTAATTTTTTTAAATATAAAACTAGATTTAGATAATATTATTCAGACTGAGAAATGTTTTGGTATTAGAATAAACTCACCAAAAATCTTTCTAACAAGTTTAAAAAAGCAGTGAGGTTCGACCTTGTTGATTGGAATGTTATAGTTTATTATAATGTATTCCATGTTCCATGTTGCTTGTCTTTTTTAAGCAATACAGTACTTACTTTTTTGGGAAGTTGTCGCAGTAATCTCCTCAATATGATTCATTGCTACAAAATTACCCATTAACAATATAATGGTCCACCATAAATGTGTCCACGTATCAGAACAAATCAATACCCTATTAAGGATGACATACACAAAATCTTTCTTTAGTATCTTTAGTAATCTGTAGTATTAAACCAGCCACAGGGGCCCACAAGCCAGTGTACTCCTAGTGCTGGTCCCAAGCCCAGGTAAATGGTGAGGGTTGCGTCAGGAAGGGCATTCGGTGTAAAAACTTTGCCAAATCAAATATACGGATTCATAACAAGTCTTCCATACCGGTTTGGTCGCTGCCTGGGTTAACAATGACCACCTCCGGTGCCATTAGCCAATAGGGTGCCGGTGGAAACTATGCTACTTTTGGCCTAAGACCAAGGAGGGGGAGAGGGGGAAAGCGTGTTAGGAGACAGAGAGAGAGAAGGAAAGGTAGGCAGGTGGAGGTGAGAGTAGGGACTTTAAATGTAGGGACTATGACTGGTGTGTAGTGAAGGAGGACATGCAGGGGGTCGATGTGAGGGAAGAGGATGCAAGGGATAGGGTGAG
>VUQH01021269.1:12896-39863 GCA_015106775.1 Etroplus canarensis | reverse complement strand
TGTTGTAATAGCTACAGTATGTGGGTTTGCATTGTCCTGCTGAAATATACAAGGCCTTCCCTGAAATAGATGTCGTCTGGAGGGGAGCATATGTTGTTCTAAAACCTTTATATACCTTTCAGCATTCATAGTTCCTTTCAAAATGTGCAAGCTGCCCATACTGTATGCACTTATGTACCCCCATACCATCAGAGATGCTGGCTTTTGAACTGAACGCTGATAACACGCTGGAAGGTCTCTTTCCTCTTTAGCCTGGAGGATGCAGCGTCCATGATTACCAACAAGAATGTCAAATTTGGACTCGTCTGACCATAGAACACTTTCCCACTTTGAAACAGTTCATTTCAAATGGGTCTTGGCCCACAGGACACGATGGTGCTTCTGGACCATGTTCAAATATGGCTTCCTTTTTGCATTTGGAGCTTTAGTTGGCATCTGTAGATGGCATGGCAGATTGTGTTAGCAGACAGTGGTTTCTGGAAGTATTCCTGGGCCTATTTAGTAATGTCAGTGACACAATCATGCCGATGAGTGATGCAGTTTTGTCTGAGGGCCCGAAAACCATGGGCATCCAATAACGGTCTTCGGCCTTGTCCCTTACACACAGAGACATCTCCAGTTTCTCTGAATCTTTTGATGATGTTATACACTGTAGATGATGAGAGTTGCAAAGCCTTTGCAATTTGACATTGAGGAACATTGTTTTTTAAGTATTTCACAATCTTTTTACGCACTCTTTCACAGATTGGAGAGCCTCTGCCTATCTTTACTTCTGAGAGACTCTGCCTCTCTAAGACATCCCTTTTATAGCTAATCATGTTACAGACCTGATACCACTTAACTAAGTACTTGCTAGATGTTCTCCCAGCTAAATCTTTTTGAACTTTCTTGCTTTTTCAGCCATTTGTTGCCCCCGTGCAAACTTTTTTGGGACCTGTAGCAGGCATCAAATTTGAAATGAGCTAATTTATTGGGTGAATGTGTACAATGTCCCAGTTTGAACATTTGTTATGTTATTTATGTTCTGTTGTGAATAAAATATTGGCTCATGTGATTTGAAAGTCTTTTAATTTCATTTTGTTCAAATTTAAAGAACATCCCAAGTTTTCTGGAATTCGGGTTTTTATTTTGCAGAGAAAGATTGGATGAAGAGCATCTGTGAACAGCAATTTTCAAGTCTTGCTGCAGATTCTCGATTGGATTTAGGTCTGGACTTGTTTGCTTCCAAGATTGCCCTGTATTTGACTCCATCCATCTTGTCTGATGAATAACAGCATCCCCACGGCATTATGCTGCCACCACCATGTTTCACGGTGGGGGTGGAGTGTTCAGGGTGATGCGCAGTGTTAGGTTCTTTTTTCATCTGACCAGAGCACCTTCTCCCACATGTTTGCTTTGTCCTCCTCATGACTTGTGGCAAACTGCAAAGGGCACTTCTTATGCTTTGTTCTTGCCACTCTTCCATAAAAGATAGATTTGTGGAGTGCATGACTAACAGGTGTCCTGTGAAAAGATTCTCCCACCTGAGCTGTGGGTTTCTGCAGCTCCTCCAGAGTTACCATGGGCCTTTTGGCTGCTTCTCTGATTAATGCTCCCCCTGCATGTCAGTTTAGGCAGATGGTCATGTCTTGGTAGGTTTGCAGTTGTGCCATGCTCTTTCCAGTTTCAGACAATGGATTGAATTATTAACCTTTATTTAACCAGGAAGTGAACTTTTGAGATTAAGAATCTCTTTTGCAAGACCGTCCTGGGCTGACTGGCAGCATTACTCTTGTATGTTTTTCAATGGCAGGAGAAACCAGAGCACCCAGAGAAAACCTGCGCAAACACAGGGAGAACATGCAAATCCCACACAGAAGGGCCCTGCCTGGGTTTGAACCCAGGACCCTCTTACTGGGAGGCAACAGTGCTAACCACTGACCCACCATGCTGCCCAAAGTGCTCTGAGATGTTCAGAACTTGAGATATTTTTTTATAACCTAACCCTGCTTTAAACTTCCCCAGAACTTTGTCCCTAACCTGCCTGGTGTGTTCCTTGGGCTTCATGATGCTGTTTGTTCACTAATGTTCTCTAACAAACCTTTAAGGATCTCACAGAACAGTTTTATTTATACTGAAATTAAATTACATACAGGTGGACTCTATTTAGTAATTAGATTGCTTCTGAAGGCAGTTGGTTGCACTGGATTTCAGGGCAAAGGGGGCTAAATACATAAACACGCCACACTTTTCAGACTTTTATTTGTAAAAAAAAAAAAAAAAAATTGAAAATCATGAATTATGTTCCTTCCACTTCACAGTTATGCACTACTTGTGTTGGGCTATCACATAAAATCCCAATAAAATATATGTTTTTGGTTGTAACCTGACAATATGTGAAAAAGTTCAAGGGCTATGAGTACATTTGCAAGGCCCTGTATGCCAAGGCATTCCAAGCTGAGTTTTCACTGGACTCTTTGCAGTTCTCTAAAAAACTAAGTACAACCTTAATGATCCCATATGAATTAAGAGGTTAAGTGGCAGCCAGATGCTTCTAATCAGATGCACTTCATCATAAGTCAATGTGACTACCTCTATAAAAGCAAGTTTTGACAGGTTGCTGGTCTCAAAAATTCAGGTGTGTGTTAACACAATGCCAGAATCCTCCAAGGAGTGGATCTCCCAGAAAATTCCTCCCAAGTTTGGATTGTCCAATAGTCAGAGAAATACAAAAAACCCAAGAGTTACATCTCAGACTCTACAAGCCTCAGATAGCATGATAAATGTTAAAGCTCATGACATTACAATTAGAAAAAACACTGAACGAGTATGGCATGTTAGAAAAGGTTGCCAGGAGAAAGCCTCTTCTCTACAGAAAGAACTTTGAAACACAGCTTAGGTTTTTCAAAACTGCATCTGAACAAACCACAGGTCAAAACCAAAGTGGAGATGTTTGGCCATGAGCTGATAATGAGGGAGGATCACCAGTCTTGAAGACTTTTCCTTGTCAGTGATTAAGAGAAAGCTTTATGACCCTAACCTCAGAGGATTCACAACAAGACGCAAACCACTGGTACGTCCCAAAATGAGAAAAGCTGGTTGCAGTTGGCAAAAACATTCAAAAAGAACCTAGCTTAGTCCTGGAAAAACATCAACCCCTGTCAAAATGATGGAAAGTGGAAAGTTTGGAGAAAAAATAGCAACATAAAGCTCATCTATCAACTACTGTGCTGCTGCTATTGTTTGGGCATGTAGGGCTACTAGTGGAACTGGCACTCTGGCATTTATTGATGTTTTCACTGCTGATGCAAGCGAAAGATGAAATGAGTTTTACTGGACAGTCCTGTGTGCTCAGACACAGTGATCACAACTCATTAAACATTTCAGCATTCAGTAGGACAAAAAGTCTCACCAAAGCAACCAAAGAGCGTTCAAGGTGAAGAGGTGAAAACTTGCTGACCTGACTCCAAGGCTCTCTGCTGTATGCTGTATTCTGTATTCCACAAGCTGAGGACCAGACTAAAAGCAGAGAACAGACAAGCAGCTCAAGAGGAAGATGGAAAACCTGGAAAGCATCACCAGGAAAGACACAATTTATTATTATTATAACATTTATTTATCCCATTAAAAACCTCATTGAGAATTTTATCTCAGTGGACCTCATAATTATAATAAATTATAATAAACAAACACACAAATGAAACTATCACACACTAGAGAGAAGGCAAGATCTAGAACCTCTGTCTTCTGTTGCATATGCCATATCCCATCACAGGTCTAACCAAAAGAGAGAGAGAATAATTCACTCTTACACCAGAGGCCAATTTAAAATCATTATTTCACTGAACACACATGTCCTCAGTGTGAGAAAACTGGACACAGATAACAAATTAAGCATTGCACCACTGTTCCACTCGTTATTCAAGTCTTTTTTATATTGATGCAAACCTACTGAATCAGCTATTGTTTCATGTTAAACAGAATGTGCTACTGAAAGCTCAAGAAAGAGAACAAGAGAAGTCAGTCCAAATACTTATGGTTTGGACTGTATATCTACAATCTGTGAGTACTTACACTCATGTAAAAAGAAAGTGCACTCACACACACACACACACACACACACACACCAGCTTCCACTGTCTCATTATTTATTCAGCAAAAATGAAGCCAAAATGGAGAAGCCATATCTGAAAGATTAAGTTCACCCCAGGATTCAGCAGCTTGTAGAACTACCTTTTGTGGCAATAACTTATAATTATTTTCTTTATGACATTATCAGTCTCCATCACAATTGTGAAGGAATTTCTTACCCACTCTTCCTTACAATATTGTTTTATTTCATTAAGGTATGCTTTGTTCATGAAAGGTCCCATGGCAGCATTTCAGGCAGGTTGAGGTCTGGACTTTGACTTGGCCATTGCAATGCATTGATTCTTTTCTTTTTGAGCCATTGTGTTGTAGATTTCCTGGTGCGCTTGGGATCATTGCCCTGTTGCGTTGGTCCAATATTGGCCAAGCTTTAGCTGTTGGGCAGATGGCTTCACATTTGACTACAGTATACTCTTTTATACAGACGAGTTTTTGGTCAAGTCGATGACTGCCAGGTGCTCAGATCTTGTGGCTGCAAAACAAATATAAAACATCATCCTCTCACCACCGTGCTTGACAGTATGAGGCATTTGTCCTGATATGATGTTTTTGGTTTTCACCAAATGTGGTGCTGTGCATGATGGTCAAACATCTCCACGTTAGTTTTGTCTGTTATAGACTTGTTTGTTCAGATGCAACTTTGCAAACCTAAGCTGTGCTGCCATGTTCTTTTGAGAGAAAAGTGGCTCTCTCTTTGCAACCCTTCCAAACATGCCATACTTTTTCAGTCTTATTCTAACTGTACTGTCACGCACTTTAACATACTAACTGAGGCCTGCAGAGTCCAAGATATAGCTCTTGGGTTTTTTGCAGTTTCTCTGAGCATTGCATGGTCTGACCTTGGGTTAAATTTGCTGGGATATCCATTCCCGGAAAGACTGGCAGCTGTATTGAATGTTTTCCATTAGTGAATAAACTTTCACACTGTGGAATGATGGACTTCAAATTGTTTGGAAATGGCCTTATAACCCTTCCCAAATTGATTGGCAGGAACAATTGCTTCTTAAAGATTATTTTTGATGTCTTTCCTTCTTGCCATTCTGTTTACACAGACTTCAATGCATCAGACTAGAAAACTGCCAAAACTTTGGTTTTTATGGGGGTGATCACACTGCCAGATGATCATTAATTAAATGCATTTGATTAGGAGCACCTAGCTGCTACTTACCCTTTCCTATAGATTCTTATGGAAGCAGTAAGGATGGCCTGAGGTTTTTACAACTGAATCTGCATTTTGGCCTAGTTTTTGTTAAAAAAAATAATTATACAGTGTAATATTTTAATTCTAAGACCTGCTAAGGACTAGATGATTTTTTATGTTACGTTGCGTCACGTTAAGTTGCGTCATGTCTGATCCTTATTATCAAGAGGGTATATTTTCTTTTTCACATGACTGTAGATTAAAGAAAGCTTTGACTGTTATTCAGCCTGAATGAATTTGAGAGACCCTAGACAAATATGTTTCAAAAAAGCAGAGGAACACTATAAACACTGTAAAGCATTATATATTTATTTCATGTAAATATTTCAAGCCTCTCAAACTGACGTTTGACCCTATGAGAGGCCTGAACCATTGGTTGGAAACCAGTGTCTGTATGAGGATCAGCTTTATGAGGGACCAAATGTTTAAGACCTGCTAGCTGATCTGGTCTGCTTACAGAAGCATTTGGTGAACAAAACCATCTTAAAATGATTTTTTTCTGTAGTATTAGTAGTATTTACATACATATATTAAAAGTGTTTCCTTTACTTTGTGAAAAATAATGAACACAGCCATATACTCTAGCTTAAATAAACCTTAAAGTATCCTCGAATGAGCTGAAAAAATGCAGAGCCATAGAAAATACGAGTGTTGTGATCATTATAGAATAAAACTGTAAACACTGGAAGCTGGAATTTAGCTGACCAGATTGAAGTCATATAGCTTGAAAATAGATTACACAATAAAACATTCACAACCTACTCAGAGGCAACTTTATGAGAAACTGAGGAACATTGGCACGATAACCTGTTAAACCCCAAAGCCATCAGGGGAGCTGAAAAAATACAGCATGAAGAAATGTACAGTAAATTCTGCCAGTCCTTGTAATTATGAGGTCTCACTTTCACTGTGTTGTGCAGAGAGCTACTCCAGACTTGATATACAGGCTCTGCACTTCTTTCACATCTGGGATGAAACACAGGCCAGCTGTGGCTCTGGCAGAGTGCCATTGGAGGTCACCACAGGGCCTGGAGTGACTCCAGCTGTTTGCAAGTAGCCCAGATGATATATAAAGTCTATAAACAGCTTGAGACTGTGAAAGTTTGTGGCAGGAGCCAGTAAACCGTTAAGAGAGATCAACAGCATTGTGTCAGTGTAGATGATAGGCCAGGCTAAGGCTGTGCTGAAAAAGTGAAATGTTCAGAAGGTTGACTTAGGACATCCAACTGTAGAGAGAGAGGAGGTAGACTATGCAGCAGTAATTCCCAAAGGATATGTGTACCCTGATGGTACTTGAGAATTAAAGCGCAACTGATGTGATTTGTTGTAACAGCTCAACAGTACCAGTTGAATGTGATATATCATGAAACCATTTAGCAAAAATAATGAACAAACATTTGAAATATTTGCTTAAAGAAATGAATAAAGTGATTAGCTGTAGGTATGCATGAACAGTTAAAGAGATAGACAATGATAAGTTAAGGAAAAACCTGACCTGAACCTTGACCCCTGCAAGGAAGGGACCTGCAGGGGGCATGGTTTGGGTCCACTTGTGCCCTCAGAGAGAAGGGCCACTGAAAATCAGTGCAGTTTTTTCTGAGCTACCACCTTTATGTTTTCGTAAAATTAACAGAAGTCGTAACTTCACAGCTGACAATGCCTCTATCTATAGTGCCTTAGGAGTCATGGGATGGCTTGAGTATTAAAATGGTGTGAATCATATGCTGTGGCCTCTTCAGCCTCCAGATTTCAACTCACTTGAAAGTCTGTGAGAAATTTTGGTACAAATGACAGTCAGTGCTCTTGCCCTGTCACCGAAACACCAAATGAGGGACTGTATTTTGGAATAATAATGCTTCATCTCTCTAGCAGGGTACCAGAAACTTTACAGAATCAGTGATAACATGCACTAAAGCCATTCTGACAGCAATCACTTTATGAGGACATTTTGTTGTTTTTCCTTTAGTTTGTTAACCGTGTACAAATAAAATTAAGAATGAAAAAAAAATCCATCCATCTTCTTCCACTTATTCAATTCAAGGTCACAGGGCTAGAGCCTATCCTAGCTGCCATAGGGTGAGAGATGGGGTACACCCTGGCCAGTCTATTGCAGGGCTAACACAGAGAGCCATTCATGCTCACATTCACACCTACGTCCAATTTAGAATCGCTAGTTAACCTAACTGCATGTATATCTTTGGACTGTGAGAAGAAGCCAGAGTACCCTGGGGCAGCCCACACCAGCACAGGGAGAACATTCAAACTCCATACAGAAAGGCCCCAGCTGGCAGGTGGATTTAAACCCAGGACCTTCTTGCTGTAAGGCAGCAGTGCTAACCACCACCATGCCACCTGGAGAAAAAACTCCTGATGTCCTTCAATATTTTCCTGATGATGCTCATGTGACCAGTGCTATCCTCTGTGCTGTAGTGTGCTGGGGCAGCAGACTAAGGGTAGAGGACACCGAACAGACTCAGCAAACTGATCCAGAAGACCTTCATCTTCTGGTGGTGGTGTTAAAAAGGAGGATGCTGTCCAAGTTACGGACAGTATGGGACAATCTTTAACACCCTCTCTATGATGTGCTGGATGGGCACAGGAGCACATCAATAAAAGGCACATACTGCCATGATGCACCACATAACTCCACAGGAAATCATTGCTATTTGTGGCCATCAAAGTTTATACCTCCTTCCTATGACACCTGGACTACTTTCACTTACTATATCTTGTATATATTGTACATAGTAACATTTAACTTTGGAGAAATTATATTACATATTGTACCTGGAATGCAGTGCTTTATTTATTTATTTTACACATAGGATTTATGTATTATATCTTCATATTGTTTTATCATTCATATTTGCATTTAACTGAGCATCTGTAAACAAAGGAATTTCCCCCCTGGGATTAATAAAGCAGTTTGACTCTGATTGAATTTGTATTGGTAGCTGTTAACTGAAACTCTCAATATGAGGTCCAAAGAGATGTTAATGTAAGTGAAGGGGACCATGAAATAAACCTGTTAGAGAGACAGCAAAAATGTTAGGAGTGGCCAAAACAGCAATCTTTAACATTCCTAAAAAGAAACCAGCTCAGCAACACCAAAAAGGCCTGGACGATCACGGAAGACAGCTAAACTGGATGATAACAGAATTAATTAATTGGTTAAGAAAAACTATTCACAACATCTAGCCAAGTTAAGAATATTTTCAAGGAGGGAGGTGTATTATTGTCAGTGTACAATCTAAAAATGCCCTCATGAATGTAAATACAGAGGATTAACAATAAGTCACACACCACTGGTGTACATTTAAGAACAAGAAGTCCAGATTAAATTTTGCCAGAAAAATTCTAAAGGAGCATGCCCAGATCTGAAAAGGAATTCTTCAGACAGATGAAACCAAGATAATCTTGTACCAGAATTATGGGAAGACAAAAGTGCAGAGAAGAAAACAACAGCTCATAGTCCAAAGATTGTCCATATCATCTGTCAGTCATGGTGGAGGCAATATTATGGCATGGGCATGTATGGCCGGCAATAGAACCAAGCCACTTGTGTATATTGATGATGTGATGGTTGATGGAAGTAGCAGGATGAGTTATGAAGTTTACAGGGCAATACTCTCTGCTCATCCAAATGCTGTGCAAGTGATTGAATTGCACTTCACAGTGCAAATATAATAATGATGACCCACAGCATGTTTCAAAATCAAGCCACGAGTTCCTCAAGGCAAAGAAATGTGATATTCTTCAATGACCAAGTCATTCACCTCATCGCAACCCAGTAGAGCAGACATAGAGCAGCAGCAGTCATTAACTGCAAAGGATTTTCATTCCAGTCTTGAAAATGATCCTTTTATTTAAAGTTAATGTTAGTTTGTACCATTTCTTTTGAGTCTCTTTTAAACAGGGAACTATGCATAAAAATGGCTGTAATACCAAAACAGTTAATGCAATTCTTTTTGTCAACCCCTGACAGTCTGCACATTTTGACTGTTTGATTTAAAATTCACCATGTTGGTGGACAGAGGAAAAATTAGAAATTTTTTTTTTAAAATTGTCACTGTCCCAAAACTTATGGACCAAACTGCAAGTAAAAATGTATTCAATTCAAAATGAATTCAAATCATCCTTTCTTTTTTGAAGCGCAAACAGGGAACAGCTAGACTTTACAAATGAACGCAGACAGCACAAACAACACTCAAATGAGACATGATGCATAAAATAGTAAACGGTTTTATTCTTTTTTTAACCATGCCACTGAACACTGACGCATACAGAGTTGTGCCTGAATCCACACTGAGAAAACACTTTCACACACTGTGTTACAAAGCTGTAATGAAGAGGGATTTTACTGCACACATGGCAAGAAGAACAACCCTGATTGGATACCAGGTCGAGCTTTGATCTGGCCCTGAGGTAGACAGACATTGACATAATCTAAACAATGCTAATCACATCCTTCTAGGACACATCAAATAAAAGACAACTGCATTATCACAACATAGAAAGATCAAAGAAAAAAATCCTTTTCAAACAAAAGTGCTCTATTTCTTTTGGTCCACCGAGGAAATCCATTTATAGTGCATGTTCATGTAGAATAGATACAGTGAATGTGTTTTCATGGCACTGAGTGTTGTTGGCTACTTAAGAAGGCATTGGTAATGCCCACAGATGCCAAGATTTGCTATACACACTGTTTTCATTCAAAGATGTCATTCTATTGTCACTTTGAAGGGAACAATTTGAGACAAGCGTGTACTTTTTTACATCAAAATTGCTTGGAACTTGCATCAGAGTATCAGCCACTATCACAGTATGTTGCTTCCAGTTGCAATGTTCAGACAAAGTGGATCTACATGGCAGTCTATCTTTAATTGAGTAACAATAAACAAACACCCAGAAACAACTACCAATAGCACAGACCCATGTACTCAAGCACATCAATGCTCTACTTATAAAAGAGGCACAAGGGAGGGATCTTAATCAAATCAGAGACTTATAAAACACACACATTAAGATGTTTTTTTCTCAACTCATACCAAATGTAAACAGATAGCAAATTACTGTAATACAAAAATACAACATGTTTAAATCTATAAGGCCTGTGTTAGGCTCACATAAGGGAATAACATACCATGACAGTTTTTACATTACAGCTACACTACAACTGACAATAACCTGCTCATAGTAATTCAATGTCAGAATTTTCTTTTAGTGTTTTATTAAAAAAACAACTTCTTTTCATGTTTTCTTCAGTTTTCTTCTAGAAAATTCTGAATCTGTGATTTTTATAAGACACCTATATATAGTTAATGGGACAATTAACTCCAAAATTGAATCTTCTGGCCTGTAGAGCAATTTATTCATTTAGTTTAGTTAGTGTGAGCTGCCCAGTTTTGCAGATATTGGCTATGGGGACGTCTGCACTCTCTTGAAGTAAATGTAAATAAACAGCATTTGAAAATGTTCTCTTCCTAGAAATCATAATCTAATTATTCAAACAAAACAGCAGTAAAAACAAAACAACTAAAAGGCAATCTTAAGTCCACAAATTTCCTGTACAAGCTAACTAAGCACAAACTTTTCTTTGTACAGTATTACACCCACCAACCGTATCAGTCTGCAGAAGGAGGTATGCATCTACCTATGAAATTGGGCTCACGCTTGTGACAGTATGACAGCATGTAAACTTTAACGGTGTCCCCTCGGCCGAGCTGTAATGTAAGCTGCCTGCAGTCTTCTGTTGGTTGGTGAATGTAGAAACCGGAAAGAAAACAGTAAAATAAACAGGGGTTGTGGATTTTTTAAGCAACCAGGTCATTCTCTCTGGAGAGAGACGTGCTGCTGAGTTCACCAAATGTACTTTAAGCACCACAATGCAAGCACCATTTGGTTCCATTACTAGTGCATCTGAAAAAAAATTTAATATGGTTAAAAAAAAAGTGTTTTTCATAGTTTAATTCAAAAAGGTAAACTTTCATGTATTCTATATTCGTTACATACAAAGCGAAATATTTCAAGCTTTCTTTTGTTGGATTTTTTTTATGATTGTGGATTATAGCTTATGAAAATCAGAAATTCAATAACTCAAGCTATTAGACTATTTTAAATTTAAATAATTTACTTTTCAAACAGTAAAAAGGTCATGTATCTCTTGTCTACTTCCATAAACATAATCACGTGGAAGACTGCTGCCTTGACAGTTGTCCAGATGACGATCATCGCCACCCTCCACAAGAAGGGAAAGTCACAAAAGGTACAAGCAACAGCGATGATCGCAGCTTTCAGAGGATTGTCTGAAAAGCAGATTCAAGAACTTGGTAGAGCTTTAGAAGGAGTGGACTGAGGTTGGTGTCTGGGCAGAGCCACCACACCCAGACGTCTTCAGGGAAGGGGCTACAATTGTCGCATTTCTAACGTTCAGCCACTGCCGTACTAGAGACTGCATCAGAAGCATCTTACCTGGGCAAGGAGAAAAAGAACTGGATTGTTGCTCAGTGGCCCAAAGTCCTCTTCTCAGATGAGAGTAATGTTTGCATTTCATTTGGAACTCAAGGTCCTAGAGTCTGGAGGGAGAGTGGACAGGCACAGCATCCAAGGTGTTTAAAGTCCAGTGTGAAGTTTGTGCAGTCTGTGATGAGTTGGGGTGCCATGTCATCTGCTGGTGTTGGTGGTGGCAGGTTCACTGTGTTTTATCCAGTCCAAAGTCATCGCAGCTCTCTCCTAGGAGATTTTTGAGCACTTCAGGCTTCCATCTGCTGACAAGCTTTTTGGGAGATGCCAATTTCCTTTTCCAGCAGGACTTAGTATCTGCCCACAGTGCCAAAACTGCTACCAACTAGTTTGTTGACCAGATTAGTACTGTGCTTGAAAGGTCACCCAACTCAACTGACCTGAACCCTGTATAGAATGTATGGGGTCAGGTGAAAATAAGGGACAACTGACCCAAAAATACAGATGACCTTGAAAGGATGCTATCAAGGCAACCTAGTCCTAATTGATATCCCCTGCTCACTGCTGCGCCTTGCCACAGTGATGCAGTAATTCGTGGTAAAGGAGCCCTAACTAAATCTATAAATGAACATACCTTTCAGAAGTTGGACATTTCCGTATTGTAAATTGTTTTTTGATTGATCTTAGGAAATATTCTAATAATATGAGATACCGGATTTCTGATTTTCATGAGCTATAAGCCATAATATTTAAAATTAAAATATAAAATATTTCACTTTACATGCAGTGACAATAAAAATATATCAGTTTACCTTTCTGAATCAAATTACAAGAAAAAAAAATTATGACATTCTAACTTTTTTGAGATGCAATAGTATATTCAAGAAAAGACAGACACCTCTACAGCTGATATCTACAAAACTGGGCAAGTCACATCAAAGCAATCTAGATGAATAAAGAGCACACACAGGCAAAAAGAACAATACCTAAATTAGATTTTTGGATAAACTGTCCCTTAAATAATAATAAAAAAATACACAGAAAGCCATGTTGAGGCATTTTTTTACACACTGTTTGACCATGTAATTTATGATGAATTGTTCAAAAATTAGAACTGCTGATGGATGAATAATTTGCAGTGAATTTAAAACAGTGAAAAGTGAGGAGAGGTAGAGCTTGCTCTACTAGAAATCATCCCAAGAGACACGGACCGTCTGATGAAAACCAGTACATATTTGGTAACAAATAAACAACATATAAATAGAACAACCTATTACAAGAGAAACTCAAATTGTGAGCCAGCTACCCCCGAAACAATAACACCCACTGCAAGAAAGACAAGGCAATTAAAGAGATCAAGCTTATGAGGTCAAAACGTGGCAGCCATTCAAGTAAAACATGCAGAAAATAAACAACTCCAAAATAAAAATCCAACAGCAGAGGGGAAAAAAAACAAAGAAGTCACAGGAAATTAGGAGAGAAAATGTTGCAAAGTTCAGCCAATCAAGCCTTCATAGAATTATTTTCAACATCTACTGCACAATCATAGAAGATGACTCGGGTTGTCTGGTGGTTTAGCAATCAGACAAAATGCTCCTGCTACACATACAGGTCAGCAGTTTACAGCCATTGTGGCATTGATTTTAACCACAGTGGATCCTTTAGAGATACAGTGATTATCAAAACTGTGTGAGTGAGAGAGAAGACAGAGTGTGGCTGTATGTTTGTGCACACTAGGGCTAAAATAGTTAAGTGATCACAGACTGTCAAACATTTTTATGATCATTTAATCTTGCAAACTTGAATCTTGGATTTGACTGTTGGCCAGACCCAACTTCTTCTTTGAAGAAATCATCTTGTCATCAAAATGTGACTTCTTCTGGCCTTTTTTTAAAAAAAAGTAAAAATAATCTGATTGATAATTAGAGTTAGTTACAGCCCTAATGTGTACACCCATTCTATTCATGCTTGCATGTCTAGTTGTCAGGAAACATCCGTGGTATTTCTTACAGTGACATTCTTCCACAATACACTTATCAGTTCATCCAAAAAGAGTTTCGACTCTTTTTAAAACCTTACAGAAACTCCAGCATTTCAAACCAGCAACACAGGTTTTCACCCAATAGTGACTGCTTGTGTGAGTGTGTGTCAGACTGTGCGTGGGGTCCAAGTCCTGCTCAGACGTAACAGACATACAGGTAAGTCTTTTCTATCCTCCAGTCTGCTGGCACCTCCTCAGGTTTGTGGCCCTTCATGTGCTTCTGCATGGCAGCCAGGCTGGGGCAGAAGTCCTGGCAGATGGTGCACTGGTACGGAGACGCTCCGTTGTGAGTG
This sequence comes from Etroplus canarensis, assembly GCA_015106775.1. Classification (NCBI taxonomy): domain Eukaryota; kingdom Metazoa; phylum Chordata; class Actinopteri; order Cichliformes; family Cichlidae; genus Etroplus; species Etroplus canarensis. Next base: position 25,738 of record VUQH01021269.1, on the reverse strand, counting down.
CGCAGGTGCTTGATCATAGCCGAGTAGTCTCTTGACCGTTGATGACAGAGCTTACACTCAAATGGCTTCTCACCTGAAATATTCAACAACACGGCATTAACCTTGTTGGCCTGCAGCCAGAGGCTGGCCAAATGAGACGGAACTCGCCTCTTATTTAGTCCACTGTACCTTTAGAGGTGTCTTTGTATGCTTTGGTGCTCCAGGATTAGACATACAATGTTTTGCCTTTAGTTTGATATTAGATCATTATTCTGCCAGCATCATCCAAAATAAATTAACTGTATTTCTGCCTTTAAAGAGGTATCAGGAAAACAATCGGCAAAATTTCAGCTAAAATAAATGCAGTTTTTCTTGCACAGTTGAATGATTTAGATAAACTGTTCAGTTATTTTTTATGTAATTAGGGGCTCGTTGTATCCATGTTTTAAAGTACGAGATAGCTAAAAGCTGCAAAATGATCAAACTTAGTGGTTAGGTGCTGTTTTTGAGACCTTTAAGGTTCTTTTTACTCAAAAAATGAAACATTTCAGCACAGCACATTGTTATTTTAGCTATAATAATATACAACCCCATTTCCAAAAAGCTTGGGATGCTGTGCAAAATATAAATAAAAACAGAATGCAATGATTTGTAAATCTAATAAACTAATATTTTATTCAAAAAAGAACACGGAAAAATATATCAAATGTTGAAAGTGAGTAATTTAACTATTCATGAAAAATACTAGCTCAACTTGAATTTGATGGCAGCAATACATCTCAAAAGAGTTGGGATAGGGCCATGTTTACCACTGTGTAGCATCCCCTCTTCTTTAACAACAGTCCATAAACATCCGGGAATTGAGGAGATCAGCTGCTAGACCACTGGGAGAGGAACATTGTCCCATTCTTGTCTTGATCTGAGCACTGATAACAACCCAGATGGCCCCTCTCCTCTTAGTCTGGAGGACACAACGTCCATGATATCCAAGAAGAATTTCAAATTTCAATTCATCTGACCACAGAACAGTTTTCTAATTTGTTTCAGTCCATTTTAAATGAGCTTTGGCCCAAAGACAAGAGTGGCATTTCTGGATCATGTTCACATATAGCTTCTTCTTTACAAGATGGAGCTTTAACCTGCATTTGTGGACCGTACAGCGAACTGTGTTCAAAGACAATGATTTCTGACAGTGTTCCTGAGTCTAAGCAGTGCTTTTCATGACAGAATCATGCCTGTTTTTAATGCTGTGCTGCCTGAGGCATCCAATATTTGTTTTTGACCATCTCCCTTGCACACAGAGATGTGTCCAGATTCTCAGAATCTTTTGACGATATTATGTTCTTTACCAATTTACCTTTAGTAACATTATTCTGAAATCGCTCCACAATATATCGCTCCAGTTTCTGGTAGAGTGCTGAACTTCTGCCACCTTTACTTCTGAGAGACTCTGCCTCTCTATGGTGCTCTTTTTATACCCAATCACATTACTGACCTGTTGCCAGTTAACTTGCAACATGTTCCTCCAGCTGTTTCGTTTGAGTACCACTTACTTTTCTAACCCTTTGTTGTCCTTGTCCTAACTTTTTGGAGATATGCTGTCATCAAACTCATGATGAGCTTTTTTCATGAAATAGTAAAATTCCTCACTTTAAAAATTTGTTACATTTTCTTTGTTCTTTTGTGAATAAAATATTGGTTTATGACATTGCACTCAATGCATTGTGTTTTTACATTTTCTGCAGCATCCCAGCCTTTTTGCAATTGGACTTGCAGATATTTTGAAGAAATGCTGTGTGAATTACACATTCACCTCACAAGCAACAGTCCCTGGTTCAAGCCTAAGCAGAGATGCAATCTCCTTCCACCCACAGTGGGAGGGTTGCATCAGGAAGGGAGTCCGGCATAAACTCTGTATTAAATTACCTAAGTGGAATCATTCACTGTAACACGCCCTTGGGAAAATACAAGGGAGCAGCTGAAGGTATTTACTTTTTAAGAAATGCTGGACTTGATTCTTTCTCTTTTTCTTTTAGTCAGCAGCCTGCAGAAAAGGCCAAAGACCTTAAATGCATTAGTCTGATTCAATATTTTCTAGCCCTAGTTGTGGCAGACATTCCTACTGAAGATGTGAGTCTTTAAAAATGCATCACAATTATGTTCAGTTTTTTAAAAGCCTAAAGATAGCATGGCACTGTAGTTTTTAGCAAACACGACTGATAAAGGAGTAAATACTGCTTTTGTGGGGGGCGAGCTGCACGCATTGAGTGATTACAGACAGCAGCAGCACGGTAAATGTCCCATTAAATTAACATGTCACCAAGTGCAACATTGTGGCTTATGAATGTACAAGAGAGTTTCACTGTACGGAAAATAGATGTCAGAAGGATCAGCTCACTGTTGAGACTTTTCATGGAATTTACTAAAAATAATCATTACCCACCCTATTAGTAGCATCAATACCCTAAAAATGTCTTTTTCCTGTTCTCCTCTCTGAACTCTTACCTGTATGTACACGATAATGTGTCTCTAGCTGGTGTTTCAGGCTGAACCTCTTCCCACAGCCATTGCACTCGTAAGGCTTCTCTCCTGTGTGGATGCGTTTATGGCCCCTCAGCGTGCCGTCATCTCTGAAACAGCTCCCGCAGAATTCACACTCAAACGGGTGATCGCCTGAAAGCACAATCGTGTCACAACAGCAGCGACTACAACACCAACACAACCCATTATCGTGAGAGGCTTTAAAGGCTAACTTCATCCTTGGCTCGACATGGCACGTCGCATATGTAGCTGCATAGGTCAAATAGTCACACAGGCCTTTCTGCACGTGCATATCAAGCAGGGAAATGATGTTCTTTCAGACATTGCTAATGTTATGACATGAGGACACTCCTCTTGGCTGTCTGCTAATAGCTAATAAAAGTCCTCCAGGCATGTGCTGCTCTGTTCTCTATACTGTAGTTAATCTATTTCTCTCCTAGGCTGAGGGTTTGACTCATCTCCAATGACCTATGTGCCTCATTATCTCAGTGTCCACAGCAACAGCCAAGTCAGAGGATACATTGCTCTCCTCATTACAGGCCGATTCTCCCCAATCCCCCACCCCACTGTGGAGCAGATGACATTTACAAAATGTTACTTCCAAGCAGAATGGCATACAAACAAGATACGCTGCCATGGCCAAAACTCCCTTCACTTCTGTCTCTTCACATCAATTATGTATTTCTCCTGTCTAGACATCAAGCCGTCCTGACAGCTGGGAGTGTTATTTAAGGTAAAAGAAGAAAGGGGGACATCTTTTCAGTAAATATCTCTCCGTCTCCTGCGGCACTAAGACTCACCCTTGGTAGAACACACAGACAAGTCATTTCCATTTGCTTTTCCTTCAATATTTATTTGGGTTTCCTCTATCATTTTGGGTGAACCACAGTAGAACTGACAGCCGTGAATTGCAGAGGCCCGAAGGCTGTCTAAGAACCCAAAATATAAACAGGATGAAATTGCCCAAAATATGCACCGGCCATAACGGTACAGTGCTGTCATCACAGAGGTGAGTCATCTTATAGAAGAAGGAAGGAGGGTGGGAGAAGATGCATGCAAATTGACTACAACCTTAAAGCCAATAACCTAAGGAAATTAACCCATATACCAAAATAAATACAGCTGTCTCTTGTCTCCTTTTCAACGTAAGCATGCGCTTGACACCAAGATGTTCGTGTTTTATGACAGAAGTTGACATTGTAAATAACGAGGATGGTACAAATGATCTGTCTCTTACCCGTGTGTGAGCGCAAGTGTCTTTTGAGGGTAGTGTGGCTAGGAAAGGGGCGTTCACAGTGGCTACAGATGTAACTGTGCATGCCTGCATGGGCCTCCATGTGCTGCTGCAGGGCCTTCTGGGTCTGGAAGCGCTTTGCACACAGCAGACAGAACACCGCCATGTCAGTCCCTGGAGAACGCGCAAGACACAGACGCACAGTTATTTCAGTACCATACACAGACAGGGCCTTAAGTGGGGAAACTGGGTCACTTCAACTTTGTGTGAGTCCTCTGAGGGAAAAGCTTCTTTCAAAGAGCAAGTGCCTCTACCTAAACTAACTCCCCTAAAAGCCCAGAGGCACTTTCAGCTGTGAGTCTTTATACGTTCTATTTTAAACCATGAAAGTCATTGTTTTCTTTAAGAATTTCCCACACAATGCAGAGCATGCCAATCACACAATCAATGGCTCCTTCCTGGTGTGTTAGATGTGTAATTATTCTCTTCATTCCCCATCAGGAGTCAGCTACAGCCTGTGAAGTCCTCTGTCTCTGTGCTCAAAGAGCAGCTGATAGTAGCTCCACCCTAAATGATGCCTACACTATGCGCTCTGTGCAGAATGTTAAGTAGTGATATCAAGCCATTAAAGGCAGGACTGCAGGAAAAAACACAATCCAGTTTAATCCTGTGTGTGACCTGGCATCTCTTTGGGGCTGCTTTCCTGTTGCACAGAGTGTGGAGAGGAATACAGATAGGGAGTCGCTGGCAGGGTAGTTTAAGTCAAAATGGCTATGTGAAGAAGATCCATTGGCTGTCATACAGTCAACACTTGATCTACATGATGTGTATGCCAGCACACTCCATTGTGGCATTCACACTGATGCAAAATTCATATGTGCATTGGTGAGGGACTGCTTAATCAGTAGCATTGGACATAATGTGCATGTCCTGGAGAGTGAGGCTTTAATGTGAGATTATGAGGTCCTTATTTCTCTGTCTGCACAGGTTGCAGATCATTTACAATGCTAGCAGGTCCCATTGCTCCTGACTCAGATTCAATCAGACATCTCCAGCGGAGGATCATTAGTAAACAGAGGACTGTGCCAGCACTTCATTGGAATTCAAGTGGGGTTGCTGTGTCGCATTTAAAATGCAGTCTGATGAGGTCCACTAAATCAAATCATTTGTTACTGTTATTGAAGTGCCTTGAGGCAACTGGCAATTAAATTGGAATTAACGCAGGGAAAGGGATACAGCACACTCATACTAAGAGGGAAGAGTGTCAGACACTTGCTTTAGGTTCAATCAAGTTAAAGACAAGCCTGCTCAAAGAAGAAAGGAAAAGAAACAAATCAAGCATATTCACATTTTTCAACAATAAATCACAAACATTCACATTCAGTATTGTTTACTTGTCCACGTCTCACAGTTTGCTCAAACAATACAAGACACTTTGTCTAACAGTTCATGGATGGCCGAAGTTCATCCTAAATGCCCAAAGACTGCTTTGAAGTTACAATCCTTATTTTTTAAATATTTTGAAGTCTCCCCCCCAAAAGAAAACTTAATGGAACTGATCATTCATAATCATTAACGGAAAGAAGATGGGATGAAAGACATTCCCTAATCTCAACCATCCTGCAGGGAAGCGATCTGGTGGAATGAACTGCACCTGTTCAGAGGCTTTAGCATGTGGACTTTGCCACAAAGGGCACACAATGAGGTTCGGGCCCTCATTGACCAAGCCCATTAGTCATAGGCTCCTCATGCAACTTCGACAATCCCTGTCTTTATGTTGTCGTCTAATGGCCAAGGCCCTTTCTCACACATGGATCACAATATTTTAGTTGTAGACAAAAGACCCTCCATTCTCAACGCCCCTGCACCCTCCCCACTCCCCTTATCCGCTGACCATACAGGAAATCCTTTCACTGGCTAACCAGCTTCACTTTCTGCCTGAGTCATACCTAATTAATGCTGGTTTACCATGCACTGTGCAACAGTGTAGTCCAGATAATGATCTGGCCAAAATGGTTAAAAACATTTAAGAAGCATAAAATACAGTCTCTGAATGACCCCGAGACGTGAAGCCTTCATCCACTTTAACCAGCTGGCAGTAAATTGCTGCAACCAGCAGGTGGAGTGCTTTCTGTTCCAATGTGTCCGTGTTACTGTAGCTGCAGGCAGAGCGGAGCCCTCAACCAACTGAACAGCATATTATCCACCTTGTAGATACTTCAAAGCTACTTTAATTACCCTCTCTCTACTCTCTCGTCATATATTTTAAATGCCAGTTTCAATGCAGCTTGCACACTTTTTTCTCTAGAAGTTTACATCCTAGTTTCTCTGTGGAGGTAAACCGTGACTCCCTGACACACTCGCAGACACTCACAGATGTATATCCTGATCCTTCTGTCACCAACAATACTGAAACTTGAGAAAAGAAATATGACAACTGTTCTGTCACAAGAATCTCAACCCTTGATCTCAGGTTGACACACAGTGACAACATCTCAGCAGTCGTTTTCGGTTTTATTCTGCGCAAGCGACGCTGAAAATAAAAATACCAAATAATGTCTTGAAGTGTAAACAGAAACCTTTGGAGGCGAGGAAGTGTTTGTATGCGTTAGTGGTGGCATTTCGCCTCACTGCGCTCTGTTAACTTTTCAAACAAAAAGGAATTGCGGTCATAGAGTTTTCCAGTAAGCTTTGGTAATAACTGCAGAGGAGATTCTTTATGTGAGAATAAGCCCAAAAGTTGGCTGTCACTGCCCCCTGCTTTCTCACCCTTAACCAGACAATGAGCTTGGGATTCAGGCTTTAAGGCACAGGATGACCCCCTGACCTTTGGCCCTCAATGGGGTAAAGACCATGTAATCAATGGTATTTCACAAAGGCTGGAGAGTTGACTGAGCATTGTGTTTAGTGGGCGGGAATTTTAACAGTTGAAATAATGATTTACTTTTAAGCAATTCTGCATAATGCACGTTTACTGCGTGCATTATGTGACTAAGCTGCTCATCTAATGCATGATTAGGTTAGTAATTGAGGACAGTTTGAGGTTGTTATGCTATTTCAGCATATCTCCATGAAGGCGATGTGTATGCTCGTGTGATTTAACATGGCTTGCCTTCATACATCTGCCACTTATTCAGTCCAACTGAGGTGGGAGCTAGCCAAGCTCTCACGCTGCCTAAGAAACAAAACCATGTGTCTAGGCAACCAGATAGGATCATGGTCCTTGTTGGGGTGAAGTGTTCAAGCTAATCCCTTCATTCACAAATAAGCGCAGCCTGTTTCTTTTCAAGCAGCAAACAAAAGTTTTCCCACCCTGAGAACCTGGGAGTAAACCTACAGCAAATTGAACAAGAGATTGTATCAGTGATGATCGCAAATTTGTATAATTTCTACTGTGTTAATCTTAACTTCAGTGTCCAGAACCTACCAATTACACTCAATCGTTTGTGAATATTGCCTCTCTGTGTTTGCTGAAACATGTGAGACTTAATTTCAGCAGCAACAGACAGAGCAAATAACTGGCATTATTTTAATAGATGCTTTCAGAATTTGATCCATTAAGGCATTTGTTTCATTAAATTGTGAATGACAGGTGAGTCAAAGCTGAACAGATCACCTGCTGCTATAAAAACAACAGCAGATTTCACAGTTTACAATATTACATCAGTGCTGTTCATGTCCACTAGTATGCAGTGTGAAGGCACTTTAAACTACGTCCACGGGCCCTGCTCAGCGTCTGCTGGCACACTGTTATCACCCAGTTAAACATACACGGCTAGGCGGGCTACATTGTGTGCTGGACCTCACATGACCCTGTGCATTCAGGCTACTGTATGTGTTCGTGCAGACAGCTCCCCGAAGATGAGGCGGCTGGAGAAGCGCACACACACACAAACAGTACAGTACCTTAAACAACCCCGGGCGCTCATCAGTAGACTGCTAATCTACCCGAGTGAGGAACAACCGACTCAATAATTAATGCAACAAGAGATACGTTGCTCGTGTTTAACCACCATTCCACAGACCGGTTCATTGAGGTCACACAGTGATTCATTCGCCTCTGTTCCTAGAATGTTTGCAATATTATCTATATCCACTGTATTTCACTTTACATGAAATGACAGGGCATCTCGGGGCATTTTTGTATCATAACAGTCAGTGAAAATAAATACTGAGAGGCATAATGGCCAAACAGAGCACAGTTCAGCTCAGTTTAAGGCTTATGCGAATTACGACTGGGTATTAACAGGAGGGTGCAGTATGATGACGGACACGCAATTAGGCGAGCTAAAAGGTCTGCATTAAGAGGGATGCATTAGAAAGCCAGGGCTGTATCTGAACAGACTACAGGACTGTTTAATTAGGGTTTGGACAGAAGGTAATATTATTCACTTGATGAAGCAGCCTGTAATGTGTGGAAACAGTGCAGCTGCTGTGAGTACACAAAGACAGCACTCTTATGGCCTTTTTCTGAAGGCAAGGCAAGGTGGCAAAATGGTCAGTCAGCACGGTTTGAAGAACATGCAGTTGATTTCTGTGCATTTTGTAGATAAGCTACAGTTTTGGGCTTTCCAAAATGGAAAGCTAGGTGCCCAAGAGCCTTTACTTGCTGTGATGAAACAAACCCTTTTGTTGTGAGAGCGATTCGGAGACAGATCCATTCTTTATTTTTGGGCACTGACAAGTAGGTCAGAGGAGACTATGACAGTGCTGTGGTGAGGAGTAAACAGCAGCACATGATGTTGTTTTCCTCTCAGTCCTGGCATCCAACACCAGCAGCAATCCTCCTGCCCTCAGGAAGTCCTCACATACCCCTTTCCCTTCCAACAGTTCATCCCACCCCTAACCCCCTCCACCCCCCTCTCCTCTTTGATCTCTAACTTCAGCAACCCACGGCCATTCACCTCTGACATATAAAAGTGGCTAAAGACTTACACTGTAAACTAGTCTTGCAGCCAGAACAGCCAAATTGCCTCAGAATAAGGTCTCCCAAAAGCAGTATTATTTACCCTCCAGAGGAGGTGGACAGCAGTGTTGCAGCTGTTGAGGTCCGACAAGTGTTAATCTGCTAAGAGGGAACTCATTTGGCTAACTGGTTATGCCACATGGAAAATTAAAGCAGTGACTGCACAGTAGGCACTGTGTGTGTGTTTGTGTTTGTGTTTGTTTTTGGTTTTTTTTAGAAGACTTTTTTTTTTAAACGGTGATTTACAAAATGTGAGCCTTTCCAATGATTTGGAGCATTAACCTCAACAAAAGTGATTGAATTACCAGTAGCTCATGACGAGTGGTACAATAAGAGTCAGTAAAAAGGGTCACGCGTCACAGCAGGCCAAGCTGAGATCATGACAAAATAAGAGAGTAATGCCCTCCTGCACCCTGCACTCAATGCAGAGCCAAGCTGAAACCGAGCTCTGGATGTTTACAACTCGGGGAGATGAGGGTAGAAACTTCTGGGCATCGTTAACACCCCTCCATGTCCACATCCATTAACTATTCATACTGTGTGTGCCACCTGGAGTTACAGTTACGTGCCAATGCTCCTGAGAGGGTTATCACCTTTCTCTGACAATAGCAGAAAAGGTGTGGATTCAGACACTGTCAGGCATATGTACTGTCTGACGACATTACTGTTGGGCAATAAACCTGAATTTTAAGTATACAGAAAAAGGATTCATTCATTACTTATTACCTATCAATAAATTCATTACTGACAACCTTTTTTTTTAACTCTTTCTTAATCCAAAAGAAATTACCTGTTTTCTGAGAAAAATGCCACACTTCAAAAACATCTGCTTTATTTGTCTCTTTATTTTAGTACTTTTAATTTCATCAGTTGGACATTTGCGTTGTTTGTCATTTTTATCTCCTCCTTTTTTCCCCTCTGTAAAGCACTTTCTAACGCTGATAACGACTTCAGTTCCTCGGGCATGTTGTTCCAAACTATAAGAGTCCAGATTGCTAATCACCATCCAGGTTTGTGCAGCCAGCCAGCCAAAAAAATATAACTATTTAAAAAAATACTTTGACTCATCTTACTGCCAAATGTTAATGCCAGACATTCGCTGAGCAAGAAAAGGATGTAATGCAAACATTTTCCTGGTTTGAGATCATTGAAAAACACAAAAAGGTGTTCAGCCTGTTGTTGAGTGTGTGGGTGTGAGGTAAATAATTTCACAGCCGCTGTCTTGAGGGAGGTGAGGATAGTATGTCTGTGAAACTGTAATGCTGGTGCTGTAAAGCTACTGCTGTGGCAAAGTGGCATGCAGTGGGTCTGGATGCCAGGAGATATTAGTGGGTGATATGTGAGAGGGCCTCCCACCTCTCTGTTGATAAATTATGGAGCATCATGACAGGAACAGTTTAACCCAGCCAGCATGACAAGCCAGTTTAGACCATGATCACGAGTCCCGTAGTCACGGCTTACTCAACAGCTGAATGCATGCAGTCCAGGTTAAACATAATGTATGTGTGTTTGTAAAGTACCTGTGTGTGTTTGCCTGTGGGCTTCCAGAGCATCCTCTGAGGAGAATGTCGCGCCGCACTGATCACACACCAGCGCCTCTGCGGGAGCTGTAGATAAAATCAAATTCATAAGAATGTATTTTGATCAGACACAAACAAAAACATGTGTTTGCAATTGTGGAGTAAGTCAGCTAATTTAGCATGTAACGAGGACCATGGAGAAAAGCAGCATAAGAGGAACAAAGACACGCTGTTTGAAAAGTCAGCAAAGAGCCTTGTTTGTCGCAGACTTGTGCTTTTCAGGTGTTAACACAAGGAAGCAAATGCGCGGAGCACAATGGAGCAGAGGAAAGCGCCGTAAAAACACAACTGGGGACAAACAAAAGACCCAGACAGGGTGCAATGGCCCTTCTTCTCGACAAAAAAAGAGCCGAGCTGAAGAGTTTTATTTACCGTGCCCTGTTATCAGTCTCTGAACAGTGAGCAGACTGTATGCCTGAGAGGCCACAGAAGGACTGGGTGTTCTCTCTACAGCAGACGCTTCCCGCCTGCGGCACATCCCTTTATCAAAAAAAAAAAAAAACACTTCAGAGTCAACACCCCAAATCCCATCGCATACACTGTAACTACAGTTCCCAGTTCACCTTTGGAATGCCCTTGTCTATTCTGATGAAGACATGAGAGAGAGAAGTATGCATAGTTCTAGCAGAAACGTTCAATCCTTGTTCTGCACTCACCTCACACCTGCACAGACAGACAAATAAGACAGATATGCACGCACACGCACACACACACACACACACACTTTTCTCTCACACACAGCTGTTTGGATGTGGGTTGGCTCTCACAGAGATGTAAATCGGTTGCAGATCCATACTGGCCCAGGGCTCATTCACTGATCTATTTTCTGCTCAGCTGGCTTTAAATGAAGTTAAAATGACTCATTAAAACACCCACAAGCTTTGGGAACTCTGAGCGCTACAGCCTAAATGTGGTCCTCTTTCAACTCTTACGATGCCTCTATACACAGACACTGTGCCACTGTTCCCAGAGCTGCACACAAATAACAACAACAACAAAAAAAAAAGAGCCCCAATCTGTTCATTTCTAAAAACAACAATTTTTGAAAACAAACTGTTACTGTTTTGGAATAGTGCATTTTGTTACACAGCATAAAAATAAAACTTGCTTGAGAGTAGACTTGTGTAGTAGTAACACTAAAGCAGCGTTTGCGATCCTGATGTTGTGTGACGCTGTCCAGTGTGGTGTGTTGTGTTGTGTGAGATTGTGTGATAAGGGAAGAAGAGAACATAGTGCATTGTCTTGTGCAGTCAAAGGCACGGAGTGTGCTCTCATCCATAAACCATCAAACTGTCTCCAGACGCGGCTGCAATCGTCCTCCATCAAAACACTTTGTCTGGCATACCAAAATAAGAGCCAGCATCGAGCTGAATACCAAATCAGCCCATTAGAGCAGTGGAGCACTCGCTCCTTAGCAACCAGCGGGATCTAAGGCTGCTATACCGAAATACACAGTGACAAAGAAATGAGATCCACATCTCTTTTTTCTGTAGTATTATAGGTTGACACATTGGGATGGGGAGAGTTTATGCAAAAATTCAAATTAGGTTAAAGGTGCTGCTGTTGTGGATGTCGCCGCGAATTGAAAATCAAAGCGCGTTGTGGTGGTCGGAGTAATGCAAAACAATATGTGTGCTTAGGGTGATCCGGAGGGTATAAACGAGGAAAAAAGGGACGACTCAGGTAAAGTTTAAAGAAGCAGATTCTCTCTCTCATCTGTCAGCAGAATGTCATTCTGAAAAAGTCCTCGGAGAGCAGGAGGAGAGGACAGGGACTTCGCCTTGTCTGTACACATATTCCAACTGAGGTTTCTGTTTTAGTTTCATTTTTAGTCCCTGATCCCCCCCCTCCAACTCCCCACCCCTCCTCTCTCTCTATTTTGGATAAAGTAGCTGGGAGAGCAGTCAGGTCTGATTAAGTCTGCATTTGGGTACAGTGTGTTCCTGGACACACATCTGCGAGCGAGCCATCACACACGCTTCGGAACACTGGCAGAACACCCAGGCCTGCCGGCAGCTGATGATGTCATCACTCAGAAGGGGCAGAGCTGGCGAGCTGCCAAAGTCTCCGAAAAAACACAGAAACGATTCAAACGGAGAGAGACTAGAGAGAGAGAGAAGAGAGAGCAAGACGGAGGGAAGAGAGGGAGGGAGAGGTACATAGACCTAAGCATGGAAAAGAAAGCATGATCCAAGTATTCGGAGCAGCACTAACCGGTATCGGGAGGGGGCGGGGTGTAGTATGAACAGGTGCATTTGAAAGGCTGCACTACTGTATCAAGAGGGTTGATCAGTTCTGAATACGCTGAGATGAGAGTATGAGAGTTACTAAGTACCTGTGTGAGACAGCATGTGCATCCTTAGCCGCATGCTGTCCTGGAAGTGTTTGCCACAGTATTCACAGCCGTTGCCCTTCTCTTCATTATGCAGCCTCCTGTGGAAAGACAAACACTAATGTGAGCATGTTAACGGATACAAGAACAGAGTGAGAACGTGCTTTTGATAAAGGAAAGGCGCAGAAATGAGATACTTTTATTAAGGTC